>SSSI01009502.1:0-37985 GCA_004796505.1 Oryzaephilus surinamensis
GGAAAGACGAATTATCGATATATAAAGAATGTTTATTGTGGGGTAAATTCGACATCGGCAGAAACAACCATAAAAGCTTTGAGAGAAATTTTTGCAACGCACGGCATTCCACAAGTAATCGTCTCCGATAACGCCACCGGATTTCAATCTGAAGATTTCAAGAAGTTTACCAGTAAAAACAACATCAGGCACATTTTCACACCAGCTTATCATCCATCATCCAACGGGCAAGTCGAGAGATACGTAAAAGAACTCAAGAAAGCTTTACAAAAAACAAACAGTCACGATGTTCGTACCAATGTGGCACGATATTTATTAGCCCAACACAGTACACCATCCACAACAACAGGATGTACACCAGCGGAACTTTTGATGAATCGAAGAATAAGAACTAATCTTGACAGTTTGCATCCAAACTTTCAAGACCAAATGAAGAACAAACAATATGAAACAGCAATAAAAGCCAACGAACACAGAAAAAACCGCAACTTCGAAAAGGGTGAGATGGTCCTTCACAGGAACGTGAGGGGAAAGGGGAGTTGGAACGAAGAAATAGTGGCAAAGAAGCTTGGTAAAACGATGTACGAAACAAAAGATCCAGAGGATGGCACGCACAGGCGACACACCGATCAACTACATAAAAATCATTCAGAAAAACATGAAATCGAGAAAAAGGAAGACTGGTTATGGACAGGCACACCAACAAACAATACGAGCACAGAAGACGTCGAAACTGGACAACAACACGACACAGAAGAAGAAACAAGCACGACTGAAGAACAGCCAAGCGATATTAGCGATCCAATTGCTGATGTAAGTGGAAAAGTAACAGACGATACTATATTTCAGGATTGCGTTGCGGACCAGACGATTGAGAGTTCCAGCCAAGCATCGGACAACAGCAGCCCTGAATCGGGACCAAAAATTCCCGTGCGAGAATCCAAAAGAGCCGTGAAGGCCCCAGCAAAGTACAAAGACTACGTGACGTCAAACTTAAAGGGGGAGAGGTGTTATGGCCGTGGTCGCGGTGTAAAACCAAAGCAGTAGATCCCTGTAATGAAAGAATCCTGCATCTGTTTGTCTGTCAATCAACGTCATATCTGTCACATGTAAATTGTCATTCTGTAAATTGTAAATGTAATGTAAGTCTAATTAATCGTAATATAATTGTTTGAATTGTTACGCGGGAGTTTTATTACGGGGGGTAAGCGTTCCCAACCACCCCCACAACAGAATATAATACATTCGCATAAATTAAATCTCTGCTATCACATTTTATGGAAAAACAAAGTAGAAATTAATTTTTTGTCATGTTTATTGAAAGAATTAATTTGTAATTAAATTATGTTAAAAATGTTTATTCAGTGTTAATCGAAGCGACGTATAAACATTTTATTAAATTTAATCTATTTTTGTAGCTTCTTCCTTATAGAAACTTTTAATACATGTAATTAACTTAAGGTGTAAAAATTAATTTGTTTTTAATTAAAAACATTTAAGTAGGTACCTTTGATTAGTTGAATTTTAATAGTTAAATTCGCAACTGTAATCTCTGATCGTTCATTTGCTTTAAAAATTTTATCAAATTGTATTTAAATTAATTATTAAGATAATTTGTCAATTTTATATCTAAATTAAGCGAAATTAATGAGTAATAATAAAAAATAATACAAATTAAATTAAATAAGACGTATTTTCATCATTAATTTATATAATTTACAAATTTATTATAAAAATGAGTAAAAATCATAAATAAATCCTAAAATATGATACTAATGCCCAGATTTATTCAAAGAATGGTCCACCCCCACATGGAACTTCCTCTGTTACATCTACCACCCCCTGGACCGTTTAGAAAAAGTCTTTATGAAAACAACAAACATTTTCAATCTTGCCACACAGGTAAATCACAAATATATAGTTTTAAATTTGTCCCATTAATCAATTTCTTTCAGATCGTATTCTTCATGATGTGCGATAAAGTGCTTCTTTGCGCCATCGGTGGACAAGATTGCATTGAAAAACGTTACACTGGCTTATATTCGTTAATGTTTTACAATGTAATAGCATACTGTGTAAGCTATATAAAAGAACTAGTGGAAAAAGAGGACTGGTCAGTGACGGTTAACATCACCCAACACAGTAACATCAAACATGTTGCAATGTCAGCAACGAAAATCGTCTTGGAATGGACCAAAGCCATCACATTCATCATAACGTTAACGTTTATGCTTCTTGTATTCGGTTTGGAACAGGGTTTGGAAAATTATCAGCCGACGGCATTGTACACGTTCGTAACGTGGACGTATTATATGTGTACGGAAAAAGTTTTTGTGGAATTATTCTTGCCGATGTTGTTGTTCATGAAATTGGAATGTTTGGAGGCGTTGGAAGCCCTTTACGCGCCCGTAATTCTTCGTTATTACACCACTTTCCTGGCTGCCATTCTAACCATTTTCCTCACATTTTTTGGGCAAGGGATGTTCACGTTTTTGGCATTCTATTTAACAGTTTATCTGCGAATTAAAGATATGGTTTTGAATGCATTGAAGAAATTGCGTATGGAACAAAGTGTTTTGGCACAATTCCGTTATGCAACAGATGAAGAGATATCGAATTGGGATGATGTGTGTGCGGTGTGTTTGAGTCCAATGGAACGTGCCAGAGTAACACCATGCCAACATTTGTTTCATGCCAATTGTCTCCGACAATGTCTGACTGCTTCCTACAACTGTCCGATATGTAAACGGGAATATACGTTTGTTCGTTAAAAGGACGTAATGTCCCCAAAAATAAATGAATTGAGAAGCTTTTTTAAGGGACCAACAATTTTTTTGGAAAGTTTTCGTCCCCCCAAAATTTTCTCACTCTTTATTTCAATTTCATAATATTAGATAATGTTTTTGAATCATGTGCTATAAGAATGAAGATGCCAAAAATGTTTAAAAATAAACAAAATTTATTTCTAGAGTTTTGTTAGAAATTTTCACACCAGAATTTTTGAATGTAAGACATTTCATCCTACACCTAGTTAAGATTTAGTTTATAGTTAATTACTTAGGATAATATTTATTTATTATTTTTTTATGTGGTAAAAGGAGAAATATTGACTGCTTGTAATTTTTATACTTTCTAGATGTTAAATTTTAGATTTTAATTTACTTAATTTTGCTACGTTTATAAAAACATAAAATGTACTCAATGTATAAATGTATTTTAATAATCAATTTTCTTTTTGTAACTTCGTACAAAAATAAGAAATATTTTACGATACTATTGTATAAAACGCTATAAAATATAATTGCATTTAAAAATTGTATGTGCATTTTTATTGTAACTTCATTACGAAAAATGTCACAAACTAATCAAAATGTTAGAATAATGTCTGAAAGTATTTTAATTTCACAAAATTTTAGTGGTAATCATATTTCTAGAAGAGTAACAAATAATACAAGTAATTCAATTTAATGCAGTTTAAAGCCATTTTCAATTTAATTAATTCTTTTATTAGGATGGTATTTTCTTCTTTTGGACATTTGTACTGGAATAGGAGCAGAAATGTTGCAAGGAATTCACAATTTCGAACAATGTTTCATCAAACTACCAAATTTATACGCATTCGCATCACAAGTAAGTCAATTTACATATAATCTAAATAGATTTATATAAATTTATTTTAAGAAAAACATTTTTAATCTTCATTTTCTAGACAAAAACTTTCAAGTTAAAAATAAACCAATTTCGAATTTGTTTGTTTATATTAAAGAAAACAATTTAAATTAATCTTAATTTATAATTACATTTAATGTTATTTATTGTTTATTTTGCTAATTTAAATTTACATTTTTGTTCTATTCAACTGTTCTAAATTCTATATTATATTATTATATTTACTTAACATAACTAGAGTTCAGTGAAACAGGATAATAAAACAAATTGATATAGAAGAAATTTTATTATAAGTTAAAATTCTTGACTTATATTGTAAAATTAGTTGAGACACACTTAATTATTTATACACATGTATTTTTCTCTGTAGATAAACTTTTTTGTTCTATGTGCAAGCGTACTGGAGAACACTGAAATTGGAAAAAATGAAAAATGTCTTTTGTTCCCCTTAACAACCGTTCTATTTTACACTGTATTTAGTTATTTTGCCTCAAAAGTACGAGACATTTGTCAAAAATCCCAAACACCAACAATAAACAGTTCACCAACGTTAACCAGTTATTTAAAATCATTTTGTAAAATATTCCTTGAATGGATCAAAGCCGTTGTGGTGGTGATTTGTTTGCGAGAACAAGGAGTTAAATATGATCCGGAAATTAAATACAGTTTTATAACATTCTCCTATTATTTATGCACAGAGAAGACTTTTATAGAACTTTGGCCACATCTATTTGAATTATTCAACATACAAAAATTGGAAAACATGGAATATCTTTACGTACCTTTCGTGTTGAACATTTTAACAATTTTATTAGCATTAACATTAATTGTGCACAAATTAACTTATAATTATTCACAATACTTATTTATTATTTGGTATTTTACGATTTATATACGATATAAAGACTTGTATTACAATTATTGGGTTAATATAGTGAATGAAATACAAGTTAACTCTAAATTTCGATCAGCAACAAAAGATGAAATCGTAGAATATAATGATGTTTGTGCTGTTTGTTTAAATACCATGTATAAAGCAAAAATAACACCTTGCAAACACCTCTTCCATTCAAATTGCTTGAAACAATGTATAAAGATAACTTTTGAATGCCCATTATGTAAAAGAAACTTTTTAGATTAACAATAAATGGATTTAATTAAAATGCAGTTTGTAATTTGTATACAATTAATAAATATATTTTCGAATATTACAATAAAACTAAAAGAAATTGTCAAAAAAGATATTTTTTTAAAACTAATATCTCCTGGCCTTCACAATCAACTTCTAACACACTAAAACTTATTGATAAAAATTGATTTATGAACGACCAATAGTTTTTCCAGTTACATTTCTAATATTTATCAACGTTTCAAGGTTTATGGACAATAAATTACATTAACAAATGCAAAAAAATGACTAGATATGTCAAATTTTTAAAAGAATTTGTTCATTTTGCTTATTTCAAATAAAATACCAGTCATCAAACTAATTTTAATCAATCAAAATCACATCTTCAAGATACATTACCTTAAATATTTTTCTTTTAATAACAATTATATGTATAATAAATAGATAAGCTTATATCACAATAGAACAAAAAATGATTTTTATGTAATTATATATATGTATACCTATTATAGAATCTACAAATCTTTTAATGACATCACCGACCAACCTAAAACCCTTCGATCGAAACCGCATGTGAACAAATTCACACCAGCTATCGATTCATCAGCCCATGTGGCACAAGCCACCATACGATTGTGGCCTTGTCGACTCGATCTTGGCAATCTGGCCAATCGTTGACCAGCCAAATCAAACAATCTTATATGACGATTATCGTGCGGTATTGCAATAACACCATTACTTGAAACAGACAAACGATTCACCGCCGAATCAACACGTATCGCCGCCACTGGTGATCGCATATTACGTAAATCCCATACTTTTACGCTGCGATCATCTGAACTGGACACAACTTTATCTTCACGTGTAAAAACAGCCGATGTAACACTCCTAAAATCACACATACAGTTTCTTTTTCATTTATTTGAATAATTATACTTACTCGGTATGGCCCTGAAATACAGAAACTGAATGAACTGATTCCCTGAAATCCCATAAACGGAATGTGGTATCTCTGGATGATGTTACGGCCAATTTTTGAATTGGGTGTGCCGATGTATGGGTAAGTTCTTGGTCGTGACCTTACGCAAAACAGTACAATAATTTTTTTTTAAAATAAAACAGTAGTTTTAATTGCCAGAATCAATCTAATTAAAATAATTAATCATCCCGTTATAGTACGTATACAAAGACAATCTTTCATCAAACTAAAACCTAATTGATATTATGTACTTGCACTTCAATTATCTGAATAATTATTTGCTTAATAAATGAAATTAGCAAACATTTGCATTTGCAGCCAATAATAATACTAGTTTACCTGATAATGTTGTTAAAGCACATCCAGTTTCAACATCATGTAAAATAGCTAATCGATCCCAGGACGCTGTAATTACCTGTTCGGCACCAGAAAGCCATTCAGCAGCTGAAATAGCACCACTATGACCGAATAATTCAATAAACGGTGTACGTAACGTTGATATTTTATTTAAATCGAATTTTTCATCTAGTTCATCACTTTCTAATTCCTCTTCAGACGAATGGCCCTTCTAAAAAAAAGAAAACACTATTTTTACGTGCCTATAATTAAAATGACTAAAATGACTATAGTATCATAAAAAAATTACATACATAATTATTTATTATTATAAGCAAGGTTAATTAAAATTAACTAGAATTAAATTTCAATAAAACAACACATTCTAGAAAATGTATACAAATATTATAATAATTACTGTAGAACAAAGTTTAAAGTTTACTAATTATTATATTAAATTTGGCTTACTGGTATATCCCAATTAAGAGCCGCTTGCCATATATGTGCGGAACAATCTCCACTGCCAGTTAATACCATATCTTTGGATGGATGAAATCTGATTGAATTTACAGAGCCAGAATGGCCCTGATATTGTAGAAGACATCTTGTACTATCAATACTCCAAATGCAAGCAGAATGATCTAATTGAAGAATTTTTTATGTTATTGATTGAATTTGAATAAATCATTATTATATTATGAATATATAAATGAACATAAAAGTATTGGTATAATTTTGGTCACGAAAGTCGTGTTAAAAACTATTTTCATATTAATACTTTCAGAATATTTTAAAACAATTTTCGGTCAATTATTGTATACTAACCAACTATCGACTTTTCTGGACATTATTATAATAGAAAATGTATATTCAAATGCACGAAAACAAGTTCTCTTTGGAATTCTACTTTAAATTTATTTATAAATTGGCCACAATTTTTGGTCAAACACCAATATGGAATTTTGAATTAAATATTCCATCAGTAAGTAATTCAGTTTTATACAAAAATCGTTTAGTATTAGTGATTATAGTGCAATTATGTAATTTGGCGTCTACAATATTAGTAATTAAGTTGATAATAAGAGATTTTGCCGTGGAATCGATATATTTAACTATAATTATTGCAAAAGAATCAATAATAATTATACAGTTATTTGCCATATGTATAATTTCTCAATCTAAAAAATGGACTATTCTAATGACATTTATTACAAAAAATATTAATCAATTGGTATATAATAAAAACATAAAACTACATAAAATAATAATCCATTTTATAACTGGAAATTTTTTATTTTTGATACCATTTGTAGCACAACAGTACGTTATTTATAAATATTGTACTTTTGATGAAAATTTAACAAGTGATTTAATATGGACTATTTGGATTTATTTTAAATTTCTCACAGAATATGCAAATTATATAAATTTTTGTATTGTTTATAATTTATTATGGATATTAAATAGTAATTACATACAAATACTACAAATATTAAAGAACAATTTTATGAAAAACAATATTTATACATTAAATTCAAATGGTTTAATGAATTTTTTTAATAAATATACAGAAAATAATGAATATGCAACAATTTTAAATGATTTATTTGGTAATATAATTTTAATAAAATTATTTAGTAATGGCCTGATTTTATTAGATGGATTCTTTCATTTATTAACACTAAGTGATATCCAAATCACTAGTACTTTTTTTAAAGATTATTTTTATTATTTTCGAGATGGTTTTTTTGCTATTAATAATTTTATGCAAACAATTGTATTAATGTATTCATATCATATAGTGCAAAATAACGCAAACTATATACCGAATTATTTTTATAAAATTGTTGACGAATTACAAATGTCGGAAAATGAGAAAAATATACTGTTAATACGTATTATTAATTTTAGTGGTCCAACATTTACAGCAAATAGATTTTTCTCATTAAATAAAGGGACAATTTTTGCACTTGTTGCCAATACACTTACTTATTTAATTGTTGTAATTCAAATGCGATAAAAGCACATAAAATTGTATAAAAAAATAAAATGTATTTTAATAAATGCACAAATTTAACATTGAGAAAATGGATTTTTCCTAAAGTCTGGAAGTCGGCGAAGAAACCAGTTTTTCGTATATAAGTATAATGTAATAAAAATTTAATCACATAATTTTAGATATCAATAAATTTTAACTTGTAATATAAAAGTTTCATTATTAACTATTTCAATAAAATTGAAAACCATTATTATGAAAATTCATTACGAAATTGATTCCTTTTCATAAAATTGTAAACGAATATAATGAGATTAATGTAAATGGTCTTCTTTACTAATGCATGTATTCACAATAAAACATGATTACCTACTTGTAATAATAATTGTATTATCATCAAAGAGACAAATAATTATTATAAAATAAATCAATATATTATACTAGAAAACTTTACCGATCGATTGGCTAAAATCGATGAAATATCATTTAAATACATACACATGTATAATATCTAAATATGCATGTATATACTTAAATAATACATAATAATAGTCTATTTATTGTCAGAGAACATAATATTGTATTATTGATTCACATTTTGCCACCTATATTTATGAATTATTTGATTATTATTATCTGAACACCTGAATAAATTGAAAAAAATAGAAAAAACATTTATAAACATTAAAAATTGTGGTTAAAAATTGCATATTTAAAAACTTGTAATTACTGTAATAAACTGTAATAAGAGTTGTAACATAAACATTAAATCGTCAAATAAAAATTTAACAATAATAACTTTCATTATATAATTATAATTGATTTGAAAATTGTTTACGTCATCGTCATAGGGTTTTATTTTAATTTCATTGCCAATTCAATATTATTGATTTAAAAAAATAAATATTTATAAATATTATAACATGCCAAATAAAATACTTTCAAAAATATATACAAGATGCAAATTTCTCACGCATAATTAAATATAAATAATAATTATAAACAGATATGATTTATTCGTTGATAGAATAAATGTTAAAGGGTCAAGGTGAATAAATTGCAGTTACAGAAATGGGTTTTTAATGAAACGATTTTGATTAAATGACGCCGAATTTAATGTTGAATTGAAATACTTACCAGCTGAAGCTGTTCCGATGACGGGAACACCTGGACGGGCCACCGAAATTTCCCAAACACCATCCTTGTGTCCCACATAGTCCTTCAATAAAGCACAATTGAATGTTGGCGCTTTAAAACTTGAAACAATTTTACTGGTTTGTGCTTTTAATTTATGAGCTGTTTTGGATTTTTGTGATGACGACGATACTATAAATGCAAAAACAAATAAAATTTCCACACATCCTTATCATATAAACAAATCTTACATTTCTTATTTAATACTTTTGATATATTATTTTCTAAATCGACACAATCTGGTTTATCAAATGTGTCTCGTTCCAATTTTTCATTTAATATATCGATTTTATCATGTACTTAAAACAACAAACAATTAATTAAACATTCTCAAATCATCTCGAAGTACTTACGATTTTGATTTTCCTGGTAAAGTAAATCGAACTCCCTTTCAATTTGTTTAAACAACGAATATAGTCGTGTTTTGTATGATGGTGTTGTAAGTGAATCATTTTCTATATCAGACCGAAAGCCCGTATAATAATCGCTATCAATTAAACCGCTTTGAGGCCTATTCATTGATCCCCGTTTAGTTTTCAATTGTCCTTTACTGTTCGAAGTATTCTGATTGACTGACATGCTGATGTTATTCGGTGCTGCTTTAAATTGTAAAAATATTCATTAATTATACATTTAACATATAAATACAATGCATATTATATTCGATTCAGTTATATTCCCAGTAAACAAAGTACTTACGTAGCTAAATAACGAATTTTATATTCTTATAAAAATAATAAATAAATAAAATCCTTAAAATTGAAATTTTATAAACAAAACCAACATGTTTATTTCCTATTTTGACATTTTCGATGACATTTTAATGTTGTACATTATCAACAGGTAGCAGTAGCCTAGAATATCACTTGAAACAGAAATCTTTAATAATTTAAACAATTTGATTATTTAAAATAAAACTTTATTATTCGGTTTTTACTTTTTAACATACAAAACATAACACTCAGATTCTTACAGATAAATGAAAATGATTCATCAGTTCTTATAATTCATACAAAATATAAAACTTCACATTCTTAAAGATAAAGAAAAATAGGAATTCCTAAAATTAAAATCACAATTCGAAAACTTAATTTTCAAACTTAAACTTAAATTGTGCCTCATTCTGTTTGTGGGTTTTTGATAATAAATGTTTAACTACTTCGGACACAGTAGACATTTGCTCATCACATACTAAACATTTTATTTCTTTGGCAGGAATCATCCTAAAAAAATGTGTATATTAAATATGAACCTTTGGATGTACTTTAAACATTTGACTACCTTCTGGCAATTTGTAGTAATTCATCTAAATTCTCTTCAATTTGATTATGCCTCTCATTATTATCCAACTGTATAAACCACAACAAAGGCCAGACGTCAGTTAATTCACTGTCTACAGGCGATCTTAATACTAAACCCGTTGAATTCGTTTCACCCCAAACATCATCCACTAAAGTGAACTTTCTTGTAACGGACTTTCTCGGTCTAGACAGCAATCTGTAAAATTAATCAATGATTCATTTGTTACATTCGTAAACAATTTCATTTACTTGAATAAACTCTCTTTAAATGTTCTCTGCTTCGTAACTAAATCATTAATATTTCCAATATTGCCATTAATATCACTCATACAACGTATAAAATTATTCATTAAATAACGTATTTCATTGACCAATTGTATATCGTCAACTGTTAATTCCGTATCTAAAGACAAAACCATATCATTTGATGGGAAAAATGGCCTTTTTGTAACATTATTCTCTCCTAAACCACATAAAATAGCAGCCACTTGTGATCCATTATCAGTTATTTTCGGTTCCATTTTTGGGGAGAATATAAGTGCCATCAACATTGGAAAACCAGGTATGTTTGGCATGATTGTTGTTTGTCTTAATAATAATCTCATTCCATTACCACCTTCACTGACAGTAGCCGCAACCAACAACCTTTAAAAGAGAAACGTCAATAATAAATCAAATGAGATGAATTAAATGAGAAATGAGAAATAATTGAAATCCAAACCTGGCATGCGGATCTTGAGGTTCGCTATCTAATAATACTGTGTTGACAGAATTACCCAGTATATCAATTCTTTTGTTACTAGAACTTCTTGTACAACCGTAAATTTTCATTTCTAATGGGCTAAATGGTCCTTTTAATTGTAATGTAGTGAAATTATCGCCAATTTCAGGTGCACCAAAATCGGAAAAATTGTTTATCTTTTCAGCATTCCATCTTGTTGCTTCACTATTTGGATCTTCAGCCTTTAATACCTGTTGACGTTTTTCGTGGTCTTCCTATATTGGTAAAAAAAAGATTCGCAACAATTTAAACAAAAAATGAGATAAAATATACCTTTGATAAGTAACTTTCTTCGCAAACTTGTGCAAAATTTTTCTTAATAAGCCATTCGTTTAGCGAATCAGGATGTTCTACAGTATTTCCTGGTTGTCTTCGATACAAATCTAAATGAACAATATCATTTACCACGGAATAAACCTAAAAAATATGCCTATAATCGGAAAAATTTTATTTAAATTAAAAAATTCTTACTCTTCCATATAAAATAACGTTTTCAGTTAATTCATCAAAGACTTTATTAGCATCTGCTGACCAACCACCAGTTAGATTACGATTTAACGATGGTTTAATTCCTCTTAATGTGCATCGCATTGCAATTGGCTTTAAATGGCAATCAGGAAGATTTGGTAATATATGAAGGTCGTCGATTTTAATACTTTGCATATTACCATAGTCAACAAAAAGTATCTAAACGGAAATAATAAAAATTTACAATAAATATATATATAAAATAAACTACCTGAGCATTATCTGTATCAAAGGAAATTAATCGACAACGGTAAAATTTATTATCTTCTGTATAACGGGCAGCATATAATGCACCAACATACAAAATACCACGTTTTATATTCTTTTCAACTGGATGTAATACTTGTTTATTTAAAATATTGAAAATGTTTGCTAATAAATTGGTTGTTTCAGTATTTAAATGTTGTACCCAAAAATTTCCAGCATCAATTCTCTATAAATCACATTTATATTAAAAAATGTACTATAAAAACAAGTTTTTTTTTTTATCTCACTTGAGTAACAACAATTTTTATATACTCTGTATCAAATGAAGGAATTGGATCGTATTGAGTTGTCGAATAACAATCGACACTAGGAACTAATAAAGTGTTTTCTTCTTTAACTTTAAATTTTTCTGACCATTTCCAAGCTTCTTTATCACTTTAAAAACAAAGACATTTTAATATTTTCATACAAAAATCATTCACCTACTTACGGTAATAGATTCAATTTAAAATCGTATTTTAATTGACGTTTTCGCACACCCTCATAAACATCTATAGGTATTTTATTTGGTAATGTGGCTATTTGTTGTTGTCCATCAGAATTGATTGTAATTGTTTCATTATAACGTCGATATTCAACATAAATTTTGCTGTAATTACAATATGAATTATTACAAAAGTTAAAAACAAGTTGATTGTTCAATAGATATGGAAATATACTATACCTGCTTCCATCAAATCCAACAAAAACGTCCTGATTCGTCTCATTCTGGCCGTGCAACAACTTCTTTATAGCCCTAACATACAACTGTTTCGGTTGTGATGTTGTCATACCAGTAAAATAAATTGTTTTAAATGGATCCCGACCACCAGACATTCGTACAGCTTCTTTTTCATCAATTTGTCCACCAGCATCGGAACGAATGAAATAATTGGGATAAAATGCACCACAAATAATTATCTTTAATATAATTGCTTTCTCCTTATCACTATATAATGTTCTGGATGTACCAGTTATGTTTGTTATTCTCATTTGTGCTAAACGTTCCTTAACTTCTGTTACAAGTATATGCCATTCTCTAAGTCCTTTCAAACTTACGAAATTAGTTGTACACCATCTCTTTTCAGAATTGACATTTTCGAAATTATTTTCACGTTTCATTGATTGCCATACATTATACAAATTTAATAATGCTATCAAGTCACTGCATGAAGTATCGGCCCATAAGAGAAGTTTTTTATAAGCATTGAATCGTTCATTGAATGGAACGGAAAAAATGTTTTGAATCGAGCAACCAGCAGCTAAACAATAATACAAAATGTTGTATGCAAAAGAAGGCATATAATAAAAATTTACCCATTATTATAGCCTCGTCCAAACAGCTAAACATATGCCCTAAGACAATCAGCTTAGATAGATGTATATCAAGTGGTAATTTTCCCATAACAGTGCCAAGGAACGTTAAATCACCATCTGATGCCGATTTAATACCACGACAAGTCATCAAAAGACCACCAGCTTCTTTCAAACGCCACACAGTCGAGTCAATACTTTTCAAATTTGGTGGATCAAGGGCTAATGCTAATATTTGTTTTGGTGTATCATTTAGTTCTAACATTTTTGCATGTAAAACAACATTTTCTAATGGAGCTCGTAATATTTCTGGCAATCCACGTTTAGCCATAGATTTTTCATAAAAAACTTTTGGGACTAAACGGTATATACGTCCATCACCAACACGTCCCACACGTCCAGCTCTTTGTTCGCAATTCACATGTGAGGCCCATTCTAATTTCAGACTGCAATAATTTGAAATTGGATCAACAGTCATGACTTTCGTTAAACAAAAATCGATAACTGCAAAATGAGAAAATTAACAAAAAAAAAAAAGAGTAATTGAAGGCATTTCACACCATATGCTGTATCAGGAACTGTTATTGAACTTTCAGCTATATTTGTTGATAAAATAATTTTACGACAACCTGGTTGGGACGTTTTAAACACTTTCGCTTGTTCATCACTTGGTAGGGAAGAATGCAATGGAATTATTTCCCAAAAAATTTTATTTGGCTCTGGTTGTCTGCAATATAATTTTAGTCAAACAATAATTTTAAATAGAAAAACTAGGAATTTACCCATTGAGTTCGATTAAACGTTTATGTGCTTCTTCAATTTCCAATAAACCAGGTAAAAATACCAAAACACTACCAATTTTCCGTTCATTCGTCATAGGATCCACATGATCAAATCTGTGTAATATATTTATAAGAAATGGAAAAAAATTCCATATATCTTTATGTATAATTGGTTCTTCTATTTTGAACAGCGATGACTAAAATTGTCGTATTAATTAAAATAATTTACTATATATATATTGGAAATTTACATCTCCGGTCCATGGTGGGATTTGATCCAAATAGAAAACTTGCTTTTTAAACTGGCACGGTTTCTCAATTTGCACTACAGGAGCCAAAAATTCCATACCTAAATTTTGACTACGGAAATAATATGCAAACTCATTGGTATCGAAAGTGGCTGACATTAAGATGACCTAATAATAACAATAAAAATAAAGGAAAATGCTTATATCTTAAAATTGAAAACGCATACTTTTGTATTTAAAGAGTTTGTGTACAAAAATCGTCGTACAATCAGTAACAGAAAGTCCAAGTCCTGATTTCTTTCATGCACTTCATCGATTATGATGTGCGAGAATTGATTTAATGATTTGGCTTGAATAATACGTTGCAATAAAACACCAGTTGTAACGTAAGTCAGTATAACATCCCGTTTGATTTCTCTTTCCAAGCCAACCTTAAAAACGGCAATTTTAACATGCGAATTGATTTAGTTGATCAAATTGTTACTTGATAACCGCATATTTCTCCCAATGTCCAACTGCGTTCTGCACAAACCCTACGAGCTATATTTATAGCTGCAATTCTCCTTGGTTGGGTTACAACAATATTGCACATTTCTGCCTTATGTCGACAATCATCGAGTATGAATTGCGGTATTTGTGTGGTTTTTCCACACCCAGTTGGGCCTTGCACAATTAACACATTATTAATATTTAACATACCAAGAATTTTCTGCTTATATAAATCGACTGGCAATGCGTGCTCCGGTCGTAGTTTTAAATTAAAGTTGTAATGATCGTAAATATCCCAAGCATTACCACTGAAACCCTCAATATGGTCGATATTGCTCATTTCGTCCTAAAAAAGATTTGTCAAATCGTAACGAAAAATGTGCAGAAAAATCGTATGTTACAATTGGCTTCTTGTCGGATACAAGTGAATATTTTTTCATTTCATTTTGTACAAAATCTTGTTCGTATGATTGATCTTCATCTTCCATGTCGCTATCATCGGATTCCTCACTTTGTGGATTATTACTAAATTTGTAAATGGCCCCATTGACCCTACCAGTTGGGACGACAGTCTTTTTGGAATATTCTTTAAGTAATTGATTCATGATTCTACATTAAATATTACGATTTTCACTAGCCTATTTTCTAAGTTCAAAACGATGTGAATTTATACATTTATTATTGTTATTTGTTCTTTTTGCTTCGTCTTCGTTGTTCTTCACATAATTTATTTTACAATAATTAATCATTACAGTTAACTTTACAAAAAAAGTGACTTTAACAAAAAAAAATGGAACATGCGTTCTATGGATACCTAAATATGCGTTCTAAAATGGTTCTAAATAGAGAATAGACCACGTTCAGAAATTGCATACCCTATTAATTTTACTATTTAGAGATTTAGGCTACCATCAATACTCTTATGAATTCTTTGAACATTATGAAATGCACTGGAGGATTATTATAGGAATAATAAAAATTAAAAAACAGTTCGACCAAATTTATAAATAAATTTTTATTAAAGATCTTAAAAATATTTTGAAATCTAATTTAATCTGATTCTATATTACATTCTTCTTCATTTCCTTCATTTTCCAAAGTTTTATCCCAATCTTTCATTTTGGCACCCATCATAAAATCATCTCTAAATACTCTCCATGTACTATCAGACTCAGCTTGATCTTGTTTGGCGTTTTCTTTTACGGCCTCGTTAACGTCTTGTGATTTTTCGCCCATTAATATATCCAAAAACGCTCTTTTGTCAACATTTTTCAGTACTTTTTCTTTTCTCACTTCCAAGGGTCCAGCTTCTTTTAATTTTGTAGCAATGTCTTTTTGCTGGGACTTTACAGCATTGAATAAATGAACAACACCTTTTGTTGCAATTTTTGTTAGAGTTCTCTCCCGATCTTTTTCTAATATATTAGGTTTTATGCGTAGACTGGGGAGTTCCCGTTTCTAAAATAACCAAAGTTAACATAAAAAAATATAAATAATAATTAATAATAGAATCAAAATAAAATGAACCTTTTTTTTAGGTGGCTCTGTTTGCTCTTCAGGTAATTTTTTTATTATTTCTACTTTCTCTTCACGAACTTTTCCATCGGCAGTTTCTACTTGAAAACCAACTGGTTTTGTCTCATTTTGCTTAATATCAGTCAATTTTTTCGCTTTTGAAAGCACCAATGTTTTCTTATATTTTGGTTTATTAGTTTTAAGAATTTTTGAAATAGAGTCCGCCCAACCAGCATTTGATAATGCTCCAACAGCTTTATCATCTGAATTCTCAGAATTATCCGCATTATTTGATTCTGTATCGCTGTTTAATGAATTCTCCTCATTCTCTGACTCTGATAAACTTTTATCGTCTTCATTAACAACTGAAACTTCTATAGAATTTTCTATTTAGTACTATATACGTTACCTTCCCATGAAATACATACGTGAAAGTGATTTATTTGATCTTACAGTCATTTTCATAGAATAATTTCTGAAACTTTTAATAAAAATAAAATATTTACTGTAAATTTATAGGTTAAGCACTATTTACTGCAGTATCCTATTAATGCTACTGATACTACCACGTGCTAGTTCACGCCGACTCCGAAGCGCGAATTCAAAAATCGATTTTCTTATTTTTTCATACGATAAAGACTTGTTTTCTAATTAATTATTTTGAAAATTCCATAAATAAAAAATGAAACGGCAAAATGTGAGAACCTTATCTCTAGTTGTTTGTACTTTTACCTATTTACTAATTGGAGCCGCTGTGTTTGATGCCCTGGAATCAAAAGAAGAAAACAAACGGGATGATTTACTTAAAGGTTTTATTTACACAGGCACCACTTAAACTTTTACAGTAAATATACATACTTCATATTTTAGTTTCTACAAATGCTTTAAAAACAAAATATAACATATCAGAGGAAGACTACAGAATGATTGAATTAGTGATAACTGAATATAAGCCGCACAAAGCTGGTCCACAGTGGAAATTCGCTGGTGCATTTTATTTTGCTACAGTCGTTCTAGCTATGATTGGATATGGCCATTCAACTCCCGTAACAGCTGGTGGAAAGGCATTTTGCATGGGATATGCAATGGTACAGGAATACTTGATAAATCTACAATAAATTAGATATTAATGTAGCTTCTTCTACAGGTTGGAATTCCTCTTGGATTGGTAATGTTTCAAAGCATTGGTGAACGTTTAAATAAGTTCGCTTCAGTTGTTATACGACAGATAAAGAAGTATTTAAAGTGCCAAAAAACGGAAGCTACCGAAATGAATCTTATGTTTGCTACTGGAATGCTATCTTCCATTATAATAACTACTGGTGCGGCTGTTTTTTCACGATATGAAGGCTGGACGTATTTTGATAGTTTCTATTACTGTTTTGTAACATTAACCACGATTGGTTTTGGCGATTATGTGGCTTTACAGGTATCCAAAATACGAAATAAATCATTAAATAGAAAAATATACAATTTATTTTTGCAGAATGATAACGCTTTAAAAGATAAACCTGGTTATGTTGCATTAAGTTTAGTTTTTATTCTATTTGGTTTGGCCGTTGTGGCTGCCAGCATAAATTTACTAGTACTACGCTTCATGACAATGTAAATTAAACAATAATTACACTTCTTAATACATAATTGAAATAATATATTGTAGGAATGCTGAAGACATTCGTCGGGAAGACCAAGACATGCAACCGTCTTCACATAATGTTTTAACACTAGATGGTGAATTGATGGCAGTTAATGGTAAACTATTAGGCCACACATTTGGCCCCACAGATGATATGGATCAAATGTCGGTGTGTTCGTGCAATTGTTTGGGCTTAAATCATGCGGAAAATGAAGAACTTTTACTAGAATCCAGCTATCATCCATCACACACTGTTCTTGCTTCGAATTTGAAGGTAAAACGGGCATCAGTTTGACAATTAGATAAAAAACCATCAGTTTAATCATGATCTGTAGGGTGGGTCATAAAAATCGACAAATTTTATGTATAATTTACTATATACATTTATTTATTAAACGTTATTATAAAAACTGTACAAATGTTTTATTATTTCACTATTATATCCTTCTAAAATCGGTTTACCTTGTTCGTAACAGCATTTTTCAAACAATGGTAACAAATTTGTTTGATACCAAACGTTTTTAATACCTGTTGGTTGATTTAAGTCCAAAGTATTCAACTGTAGAACGCCAAAATGAAATAAACGACCATCAGTTTGGATGCACTGAAGTGTAACAGGTTTTGGAATCTTAGTAACTTCATTCTGTAATAAAATAATGGTTAAACATTAATAAAAGAGTGTAAATTATTGGATATTTTACTCCATAAAGTTGTCTGGCATATGCAGCAGCAACTGTAAATGCTTTCATTAAAGAGCGACCGAAAATTTGCGTATCAGTTACTGGTTCTTCGTACAGATTTTTGACGAATTCCTTATTGTAATTAATAATTATTGTATGAGGGTGATTTTTTACGTTATTTTGCTTCAAAGCTGAAATAAAATGCGAATAAATGATGGTCAAAGCACATATTAAGAGTTTTCTTATTTACGAAAAATATCTTCGATTACGTAAATATTTTCTTCTGTTAAACTAACTGTTGGTTTTAATGGAAACAAATCGGGCAAATCGTAATTTTCGGTATTTTCCGATACAATTGGGTTTAGAGGATTTGTTGATGTTATAACAGTATCAGTGGTTGATCGAAATTGTATTAAATCACCAAACGTTTCAAATGGATAGGAAAAATACAGTTGATTGAAAATAAAACGGTCTTTAACTATATTATAATCACTTGTAGTTTCGATTAAATGAAGTAATTTCGATATTAACAGTTTGCTACAAAAAATTGCATTAAAATAAGTTATCTACAACAAAAGCTCGTTGTTTTACTAGTTCCTTTCTTGTGTTATACCATATACTCGAGGTAAATTAAATGCTGGTCGTTCAGGATCCTTGATTTTCGGCAATTTTTTCTGTTCTGCATCGAATATATGTGAATTTAATATAATTTTCTTACAATACCTGTTTATTTCTTTTGATAGATCGTTTAAACAAACGCTTTCCGGTAATCCTTCTTTTAATTGGACTGTTTTAGTTAAAGCTTTCGCTTGTTGGAGTCCTTCTAATAGAACATTATTGTCATTATATGTTAATAATCTTCGAACGTGATAATTCGGATGTGTTTCATCGTATGCTACATGCTTGTTACCATAACCAATTACTTCTACCCTAAAAATTAACAAATTAATATAAATAAACATTGTTTTGTCTTAATTATACTTCTTGAATTCACGTTTTTCTTGCAATAATTCTTCTGGCTTGAAAACTTTTATTCCTTTTGACTTTAATACCGCTTCTGTTTTCATATTAATAATTTTCCTTTTTCCTCTTTCATGCCAGTACTTTTCAAAGTGCCACCCAATGTGTTGGCGAAACAAACTTTTTGTTAAACGCATTTTATATATCTATTAAAAATTTTTTAAAAAATAACCTCAAAACTACATTTGATTGACACTTAACAAGTTTGCCACAATAAGAACATAAAGCAACTAGGTTGGTAAATAAAATTCAAAAATACAATAAATCGTGTATTTGCAATTTAAATATACATTTTAAAATGAGATTTAATCTTATAACGATTTACATAGAACATAAACTTATAATAATACTCTAGTTAGTCAGTTTTTAACTTTAATATATTTTCGTGATCAACAATTTCTTTCAAATCATCTAAATTATCCCACCAATATTTCAATCTATGTTTAAGAATCAAACGAAACCATGGGGTCAATTCACCTGTTAAAGTGGGGATATATTCGTCTAACTCTTTTCGTGGTACAAAACTAATTTCTGAGATTTCATTTGGATTTGGTTTGACTTTCACATCTTCTTGAACAAACAAAACGTAGTCGATTTCGTGTTCACCCCACTTTCCATTGCCCAAATCTTTATAATATATTCTGGTGATGTAATTGAATTTCTCTAACGGTATACTTTCGACAGGAATGCCCAGCTCGTAGTTTAATCGCCTCTGAGCGGCTCTTTTTATGCCAAGTGCGTCATTTTCTTCGTCTTCGCCAGGATTTTCGACTGTTGGATGGCTACAGCATGTGTTTGTATAACAATCTGGATACGTGATCTGTACATCATTTACATTACAGACACAGCAATGGAATATTAATGTTTAATTACCTTTTCAGATGATCTTTTTTGAAGTAAAAGGTCCCCTTTTTTATTAAATAAAAACACACTAAAGGCGCGATGTAAAGGAATGTCGTTATTTTGTACAAGATGACAGTCCCTTTTACTCGCGTGTCCAATTACTTTATCGTTCATATCGACAAGAAAACACTTTTCGTCCAGCAAACTCTTTTGTATTGGATCCATTTCTTTGCATTTTCTGGCCAAAGAACTAGAAAAATTTCTACCAACTATTTTTTGTACACAAGTTCTTACTGTTAACGACAACATTATATAGCATGTACTCAAATATACACTAAACAATACCGTTCATAAATATTTCAAGTTAAAAATAATTTGTTTAACAAAACACTAGAAAATTAAAATTATTTTCAATTATTCAACTGACACTTGACATCTTGATAACTATCAGGGTTAATGTGGATAACCCACAAAACACACTCGACTGAAATTGGCAGTCGATTCAAATTTGGCAATAACGCAGAATACCGTATCTAAAAATCTGCCTATATAAATACACTTTCGAACACTTTAATTAATCTTTTTTTAATTAAGACATTACATTTAAAAAACAATCGGTAAATAATCGTAATCGATTATGAAAGTATATCTTTTATTTTTAGTAATTGTATTTAAACAATTTTATTCTATATTTTACATTTTGAAACTGATTTTTCTATAATTTTTCTGTTCGGAGTACTAGGTAGAGTGTCTAATTGTCTAAGCTTGCGATGTCGCCAAATTTACTAACATTTAGGTAGTTGGTAGAGTTGGTAGTTCTACAACTAACCGTCAGTTTGAAGAAGAAATCAACATTGAGGTTACTTTAACATTTTTTTATTATAAGAATATTTAATAATGGACACAGATGAAGTAGAACTTGAAGATGGCGAAGTAAGTAATAAATAATAAAATGTAATAAATAATTATATAAAAATAAATTTTAGATCCCCGATGAAGAGGAAAATGACGATTTTATTAATAAGTATATACCCTTAGAAAGACCCTCAAATTATTCTACAACTCAACCCTTATCAAAATTTCCACCTAAAATAGAGGATACTGATAGCGAAGATGAAATTGTTCTACATTCAGACGAATCAGATAGTGATTCAGATAATATTTTCAAAAAAACTAAGAAACCAAAGATTGTTGTTAAACGTAAAACGAAAAGAAATGAAGACAATCAAAAACGAAAACGTTATGATATATGGAGTAGTAAACTTCAAACAGATATTGTGAATGCGAATTTTGATAGTTGCGATGTTACAACAAAAGATAAATCCCGTGATGTAGAATCTTACGATTATACATTGGCGCCACATTACTATGAAGACCCAAAAGAAAGATCGAATAAACGTACTCGAGATGATAGGAAGAGAAATGTATTTTTTCCTAGAAAACGCGAACCGAGTAGTGAAAGAATTGTTAAACCAGTTGAACGTATTATATTAGATCTTAATGTAGATACCACTAACAATGAAGAAGATATTACCAAAGACATAGCGAACAAGTTGTGTGAGGAACGAGAAGATCTTATTTGTAAGTAAATTCGTTACAAACTCCATTCCTGAATCATGATTTATAACATTTTAGTGAAAGTGATTTATACAATGGGTAAAGAAAAATCTATAGAAATATTTAATGAAACAAAACGTATAGAAAAAGAGGGTGGCATGTTAATAAGAGTAAGAATTTTTTTAGAAAACTGTTAATTACTTTAAAAAAATCATTTTTAGAATCAAACAAGAAGGAGAACCCCTGGAGGAGTGTTTCTTTACTTAGTACGTAACGATTATTATATTACTCCTGAGCAGAAGAAACAAATATTTGACGACGAAAAACAACGACAGAAAAATGAGGCGAAGGAACGACAGAAACAGAAAAACACTAAACTGAAATCGAAAATAATGGCTGAAAAATCAAAACTTTTACCAGATTTATTGACAAGAGCAGAACAATTAGCCAAAAATACTAGCAGACATCGAAAAGAAGATGGAGAAACAAATGTAATTAATCCACCACCAACACCAGAAACTGATTGTCCTGAAAATAGCAGTGATGGGGCTGATGCAGGACATGGACTGGAACATGTAAGAGGGAAATTAGAAAATTATGAAGACGATTTTCTTGATATTGCTTGTTCAAATGATATGGACATGTTTTAATTTTAAGTAATAATAATTAATTTAATAATGTATTTGTTACGGAAGGTCTAGCATCTAGAACGAAATAATGAAATAAATTAATTTTGTACAAATTTTTGTGTGTGTATGTCTACCAGTTGTGGAAGGATAGTTTCTACGTGTTCTAAGGTAACTGATTGTTTATTTTCAGAAGATGCTTGCATCGATGCCCTCACAGCTGCTTCTACTGTTATCGTTTTCATTATTTCACCAATAAGATCAACTGCTTCATCAGATATTTTGTTTTTTGGATTTGTAAATTGCGATTTAAGAATTTCTCTTATAACATCCTAGAATCATCAATTTTATTAGTTGTATTCATAATTAACACAAGTTACCAACACTTTTAAACTGTGTGTTTACAGAAACTGATTTTTCGTTGGATTCATCCATTTATCACAGATTTTTGGTATTTTCTGTAGTTTTCAAAGTTCAAACTGTTTTAAACAAGAAAAGTGTGGTTATGTAGTTTGTGCTTTCTCGATCGTCTCACCTGTAAAGTGATTTGTGGCACATACGAATTGAGATATACTCAATTTTTTTAATATTTAATTTGTTCCACCCAAAAAGTTTTATTTTATTGAAAATAATGGCAAGTGCAAAGGATTCCACTTTAATTAGACACTTAAAAACAATTTTAGGTCCAAATGTGGAAAGTGATATAGTAAAGTAATAAATTCGTTACATTATGAAATAAATTATTAGAATGAATTTTATTCTTTTAGTTATATATCAAGTATTAAAAAAAGAGATGATTTCGAGGAGTTTATGGAAAATATTTTAGATAGATCGAATTCTTCTCATATGGCAGCATATAATGGTATTAAACAGATAATTCTGGATAAAAAACCAAATCCTAATCAAACTCAATCAAGTTCTAAAAGTAACAAACAGAATGAAAATCAACAAGGTCGGAAACGAGAGAAAAAACACTTTAAAAATATAGACTCATTCGAAGAGACGAGAAAAAGGCAAGAAGGTCGTGTAATTTGTGACTGCTTAGGACAAGAGCACGAGTTCATGAATAATTGCTTGCAGTGTGGTAGGATTCATTGTATGGAGGAAGGCCCTGGTCCATGTTTGTTTTGTGGTAATATGATATCTCTAAAAGGAGAGGCAAATATAATGAATCCTAAAGTAAACATAAAGTAAATGTCCTTCTAATTTCCTTAATAATTCCTTGTAAAAATAATAAGTTCCATTTATAGGCATCGACAGAATAAAGTTTTCGACGACGATAATGATTACTTTAAAATGAAAAATAAAAAGGATAACAAAGAAGCTGGAAAGAAAATGGTCATTGCTTTAGACTTTGCTAGCAGACGTGTTGTTGAAACAACTCAAGAGGATGAAAAAATACGTAGAAGACTTTTAGAAGACTCTTTGGAACACTTGAGAAAAGTTGAAAATATGTATAAAACCATTCAGGAAAATTCTGAAATGATTACTAAACATAAATTTAGTCATGTAAATGTTTTTCTCTTTAAGTCTTCCAGAAATTTATTAAATTCGATTATTTTTAGACTGACAACGATGATTTAGTCGATCTGTTAATACATATGCGTCATAGAAAACCACAAACACAAGAAGATTTAGGCGCTGAAGATAGTACAGCTCCAATATTGAATTACGGATCAAATGTTTTAGATGAAACTGTTGTAGCCAGTATTGATCATGGCTTGTGTTTAAGCATGCATCAACCGTATGCCAGTCTTCTTGTAGCCGGAGTTAAAAAGTATAGCCTTAATTTTATTATTATTTTTTTTTTCTAATAAGCATTTTAGACATGAAGGTAGGACGTGGCCTACAACACACCGGGGTCGTCTTTGGATAGCTGCAGCAGCGAAACAGCCAGAAGAAGATCAAATTCAGCAGTTGGAACAATTTTATCGAAGCTATTACAATGATACAACATTAAAATTTCCAAAAGAATATCCGACTGGATGTTTATTAGGTTGTGTAAACATAGAAGATTGTTTAGAACAAGAAGTATATAGAAAACGATATCCTGAGGGAGAAAGCTATAGTCCATATGTTTTTATTTGCTCCAATCCAATCATATTACCAATTTTTTATCCGATTGCTGGCAAACATAAAATTTGTAAGTATTCTTTTTTTTAATTTTATTTTACCATAGGTATTCACGATTAATTATCTTTTTTAAGATGAATTGGATAAAGATTTGCATAAATGTGTGAAAATTGCCTTACAACACGCCAAATACGTTTCATAAATTAATTTATTTATGTTTTTATTAATAAATTATATATTACACTTATATCTACAATAAATATTCAAGTACCATTATTAAATACCACTTAAATTATAAATAAAATAAAGGTACAAAAGTATTTTGGAAATTAAAATACAATTTTATAAAATGTACACAAGTAAGTAGATATCACTTTTATATTATTATTCCTCGTCTTTTTCCTTATCCATTAAATTTGGAAAGAATGCTTCAATTGGTAGTTTTGGTTCATCAGTTGATATCGTAAAATGATTAGGAATTCTACGGCTTGTAGGCGATACAGATTTAAACAAACCTGGTGTATTATATTCATTTTGGAATGAAGAAGTTAAATCACTCACACGTTGTGAATATATCATTGCATCACTTTTCATAATATCTGCCGAAGTAGTTTCAGATGGTATTTCAGTGGATTCGTTTGGAGTACTAGCTTCTTCGTTAGTATCGTATGCCAATGTGGATGTAATGGAATCGTTTGGCTCCGATGCATCTTCTTCAGGAGCCATTGTCGTCGATTTTTCTTCGTTCGTTTTATTCAATTTATTATTTATTCTGGTACGTAAACTTAATTGTGGAGGTCGCCGTCTCTGTGCGAACAAATTCGGTTTTATGGATACTTTTGGTGTAGTAGAAGGTAGTTCAGTTGTTGATCTGTAGCGTCCAAAAGGCCTTAATCGCGTATTTATAGCTTTTACATTTTTCTCCGTTATAATAGATTCGTTTGGATTTTCCGTTTTAGCTGAATGTCTTGGATCTTTGGGCTTAAATCGAGAGCGAATCGAATCCGAATGTTCTTCATTAGTTTCAAACGCTGCGGTTGTAGTTGTGGCCAAAGTGGGTCTAGTTCTTAGTCTGCTCGAGTAACGGTTAAGACGATTCGAATCAGTTGTTGATCTGGAAGATTCCGTTGTCGAAGTTGATGTATATTGATTCAATCGTTGCCTGTAATCTTTTACACTAAATCGGGGTCTATTTGAAGTATCATATTTTGCAGGACGGCCTCTTAATCGATTCGATTTCGTTGTTGAAGCTTCAGTCGTTGTTGATGTTGTCGGAATTGTGGTAGCCAAAGTGGTCTCTGCCTTCTGAGTTGTTGATGAAGTCGGAAAATCAACTTCATTTTCAGGAATCGTTGGTACAGACGTTTGTAAACTATCTGCAGTTGTATCAATGGAAATTTTTGTTGTTTCAATAGTTTCTGGACGTTTTTCTATATCTGTTGCTGGTTCACTGGATCCATCTTCGTAACTATCATATCTTTGTGATTCATAATATCCGTTTGGTAACTCATATTTATATTTATTCGGCTTTTTAACGTATGTTTCCTCTTCACTTTGATATTCTTCCTGTGTATTAGATGGTTTGCGTGTTTGATCGATAAATTTCACTACTGGAGCTTCTGTAGAAGGTTCCTGCGTTACTCCATCACTAACTTTATGATTAACAGGCATTTCCGTTGGTTTAATACGCTTTCTTTGGTTACCACGTCCTCTATATCGATTCCTAACATGACTTTCTGAATCTATACTCGGTCGTTCAGTGGTACTTCGATATCCACTTGGTCTTCGCCTATGTGGTCTTTCAGTTTCAACTTCCTCCACACTCTTTTGTGGTTCGTATTTATCAGTGGCAGGAACTGAAGGTTCTTCTGTGGTTGTAGATGTTGTTGAAGGTCTAGTGGGCCTACGTCTTCTTTGATTCAAACGAGTTCTTATTGGATCTCTACCTTTATTCGTGGTAATTTCATTGGACATTTCCTCGATATTAGGAAGTAAAGTTGGTTCAGGTTTTCCTAAAATCGGATAATGTGTAGAAACTTCTTTAACATCAAAGAAAAGCGGATTATTATTAAGCACTTCTTTGCGATATTTATTCATTTTTGATGATACTTGAGTAAAAACTGTTGAAACTTCATTTTGTGTGGCCGATGTTGGTACAACTTTATCTGGTCTGTAAGGGGTTGGCAAAAACGGTGGTAAATTTAGCTCTACTTGAGGCTGTACAAACACTTTATTAGGTTTCTTAGTTCTTTGCTGTTGACGGAAATTATTAAACGGTGGCGGGTGTATGTCTTGCCATTCTTGTTTCCCTTCAGTTACTTCGTACGTTTGAGTTTTTTTAATTTCAGCTGGTGTTTTAACGTTGAAATAATCATAATCAGTGTAATCCGGTGCATGTAAATTGTAATTAGGTGGAATTCGATTATGGAAGACTTTTAATTTCTCTTTGCTGACTTCAACATTTGGTGTATTTAATGCAAAACTTTGTTCAAATGGTGGTGGCACTTGCACAACAACATTATCCGGTAATGATGGCTTTATGAATTGATGTTGAACTGGTTGTTCAGTAACTGGAATGACATTTTCCTTGGCTTTATTCTTTTTATAAAGTGGTGGCGGTACTAAATTTCTTGTATACTCGTCATTTTGATTTTGATTGAACGGGAAATGCACTTCATTCGTGTGTGGTGGTTTTGTAAATAAAAAACCTTGAACTGTTGGTGAATTGCCGAACGATTGGAAAATTTGTTCACCATTTGGAATGGCGAAACGATTATTTAAATTCGGGCCCAGGGGGTGGTGGTTTATGAAGCGACTGTTGCCTAATAGTGTATATTCTTGTGTATCGCGCTGTTTTACATTGCTTATAGGTCCATGGCTTATAAACGAATACGAACCTGCAAAACAAATCCATACAAGGGGGATTTTTTATTTAAAGAAAACATTTTAATTTACCAGTATTTGGCGGCGCTACAAATACTTCGTTTCTGTTACTTTGAGCTGTTGATTGAACTCGTACTGGTTTTACAACCCTTATTTTACCACCACCATTCTGTGTATGTGGTTTGGTGGTGTGCTTTTTAAATTGCACTGGACGAGTGGTATGTTGAATTGCACCACCCAATGGTATATGCGGGCCATGGTTAATAAAATACTGTTGTGGATGTTGATGGATCACTTTTGTTACATGTTTTTTAAACTGGGGATTATTTATGTTCAATTTTGCCACATCTTTCGGTTTAAACACTTGTTTTTGTACGAGAATGGGCTTTTGCGGTTTCTGTGTTAATATTAATTGTGGTTTTTGGGTTTTTTGGGTTGATTTCGGTTGTGGTGGCGTTGGTGGAGGTGGTGGTGGTGGTGTTAATGTAGTGGACGCATCATTTTTTTCACTAGGATTTCTATAATTTGTTATTTCTTGTTGATGATATTGTTTAGCAAAACCAACAATTGGCCTCCAACCATCAGATGACATTGAAATTGCATCCTTTTAAAATTGTTACATAATTTAATTGACCATAAAATAAAACAAGTTTGTTAACATTTACCTGCAATTGTGCATTGGATGTGTTCGATTTGTTGGTAAGATATATTGAACAAACTGTAAAATATAAAAACAATTTCTGGGAGAAGAAAATATTGTATCTTAATTAATTAATCACACATTCCCAGACAAAGCCAGACAGCGAAAGGAAGCAGAAAATAAATTAACTAACCAGCGTAATAAATATCTGCATACATTATTTATTTATTTATACATATAGATAAAGTTGTTGTTACATAATAGTTGTTTTCTTCATCTCAATTAAATTAAAGTAATATTTTTAGTTTGAATATCGCTTCACTGACGGATTTCTATAATTACGAAAATAAATTTTTTAATTCTTACCTAATATTAACACCTTCCATCTTACGGGCGGCATATTTCCTGTAAAATTAATGATCCAAACTTTGAATAGAAATAATATAAATTGAATTGTGTTAGTAGGTAATATACAATCACTTTCAATAATAAAAAATTTTTGTTATTTATTGAAAATGCAACATAATTAATTACTCTGGTTTATTTTCTCTATAAATAATTGACGGTAATTTTATTTATTCGATAAATTATGTAAGAACATTTTATATTCGTTAAAGGAAAAATTAAGTTATTATACGAGTATTTGTTTAAAAATTTTGTTACTAATAAAAAAACATAAATAAATCATTGCAATTGTTAAACCTAAAAAATAATTAGAACATGAAATATTTGAGATGTGAAATTACAGTATAATTTTTCTTACAATATTTTATACTGAAATGATAGTTTTATATATTAATATATGTATATGTATATTTTTTTAAATCACAAAAAAATAACTTTCTATGCGTATACAACATGTATGAAGATTTTTGTTAACAAAATAAGAAAGCATGTCATCATATCCTCTTTTGATACAAATCTAAAGTGGAAACAAAACAAGTTTTAAAAAATACTCCTAATAGATATAATTATTATGCATTTTGTTTACTTTCGGTTATGCAATTTGTGTATATATCAGGTCATGTGTAAAATCAAAAGCATTTTCCAACACACACCATCAACCATGGTATAATCAAAAATATTTAATTTTGTAATAATTAATGATGGTATGCTGTTATACCATATTATAATGAAATAATTTGACTGTTTAAGTGAAAAACTGAACGATATAAAATTTATAATGTGAAGAAATGTGTATAAAATATTTTAAATCGTGAAATTTACGGTGACCAAACAGCATGCACCGATAAATAACCAGTAAACAAGAGTAAATTTCTTCCTGTTTTTACAAAAATTGATATTAAAGTCAAAATTTATTCTCATACAAAAAAAAAACATTTTAGTTTCATTATTATAATTTTACAATAATTAAAAGAGACCGCATCATTTCTATCTTAAAAACTATCTATTTTGTCACCATTAAAAATTTAACATTCACTAATATAAATTAATTTAGTCCCGGAAAAGCATTATTATAGAACCGTAGGTAATTTTTTTGTTAATAATAATAGGAACCATGGAAAAAGTAAAATGAAATTTAATTGTACCATTTACCTACTTTAGTTCGTTGCTCTATGAAAATAAAAATTTTTATTGATGTGTGTGTTGAAAAAATTTTATTTCTATATTATAAACTTTTATTTTCATGTATTAAAGCCTTTATTTTCTAATCATATTGTAATGATGAGCTTTTTAGAAAAGATTAACCTCTTAACATACATTGTACGTGCTTGAATAATAAAACGACAGGTGGAAAACAAATTAGTCGAGTGCCAGACATTATTGTCTCTATTATCATTTTTTTGTTATATTGAAAAATAATGATTTTGTTCAGTTGTAGTGATAGAAATGGGTTAAAAGCTCAACTAATTTCCTGTTTAGAATTTAACAAGTGAATGTTTTTTGCTAAAGAAGCAATTTGTATATATTATAATTATATGTTATGGAAATATAGGGTAAATAATTTAAAAATTTCTCTGTCCTAGAGAAAAAGTAATGTACGAAGAAAAGTAATTAGTTTAGGTTGTAACAAGAAAGCATATGGAAAATATACGGAAACATAATTAAACATGACAATAATCGCAATTATATATTCAGCGTATTGTAATTATAATTTATTATAATAAAAATGAAAGTTTAGGGATATTGATACGGATGTACGTAGAATCAAAGGAAAATGTACAGTTCCGATTCGTATCGGGTTGATTTTCATTCATTCAAACTAGCCTTATATAATATTTAATTCATATTAATATATTTAACGAATTATTCATGTATGAAACAATTTGTTTTCGCTACTTTATGCATAAAAGATTTTTTCATTTTTATTAGATAATTTAAATATTGTTCTCTACATTGTATTTTAATTAGTTAGAAATTGAATACATTATTTATTTATCTGATTTTGTTGTTAAAGTAATATCGTGTGAATTCATTTCTATTTTATGATACAAATATAATAGCATGCATACATGTGATTTATTATTAGTATTTGTTGATGACAACTAAAAATTTAATTTGAACATAAAACTGTTGTGTGTTTTTAAATGATTTTTATCTTTTCTATGCTTTAAAGTTAAGTAATTGATGATTAATTATAATAGTACCTACATTAAGAAATAAATCACAAAAATGTCATGAAAACAATGAATTCAATTCAAGAATATTTATTCAAAATAATTTTTTAAGTAAAAGTTGCGAAAGAATTGTATAAATATTTCAGTAGTCATAAAATTTACAAGTTCACAGTTATGATTTCGAAGTGTTATTTTTTTTAAATTGGAAATAATTATTAATAATCATATAATTAATTAATGGCAACAATTTATTACAATTTCATGAAAATTTGTATTGCATACCACTTTAGATTTATAAATATTTTCCCACACTTAATGTATTTCTAGTAAATTCGATCCAATTTACATACATATAAAACAATTAATAGTGATTAATATAAAATGAAAACTTGTATTCAACTCTTTAGATTTAAAGAAATTTATGAATTACTCCGTTAATTCTAACGGATCAAGTGTCTTAATTACCATTAATAAAAATTACTGAATGATTAATGTAGCACAACTAAAAAATTTGAAAATAAATATCTTGGCTTACCAAAAGTAACTCCTACAATGAATGTAATACAAAAGTACTAAATTTTTAAACAAAAAATGCAAATTTCTTATCTGTTGCACTTATACAATCATCTTATCACCTCTTCAAGATGAAGATTGGTACAACATAACGCAATAACCGAACAAACACACAGTATGACAGTTCTTTTGCCTCTAAATCGAAACACCAGAAGCTTTACAAGAATTTACGGTGGGGTTTCCTACACTACAAAACTAAATGAAATGCATTTGTACTGGCACGCGTTTATTTATTACTTTTTTTTATTTAAAAAATTTAAATTTATAACAATAACAACTAAACATATGTATTTTTTATGTTTTCTCTGAAAATTTTGATAACTTTCTCTCATGCAGAGGAACATCCAGGAAAAGTATACGATTTTATAAAATATAGATCGATTTTGTAGTTCATCTAATATGTTTATGCATATTTATAATAAAAATTAATAAGTACCATTTGAATAGGTAAATTTCTCACGATTTGCTTAACACTTTGAATCGAATTGCATGAAATTATACATAAAATCCTTTTACTTCGATATTGTATTTGATTTAAAGTTTTTTCCAAAAATTTAATCCATAACGTAATCGAACATAATATCATATTTATTGGCTAGTTTAGCAAGTGGACCGTTGTTCTAGATTTGCACACATGATGACCCTACTTTCTTCACACTGTCCACACAAGGGACTATATTATTTGTTTACTATTAAAAATATCATTCAATAAATCTACCTACTATATTTGATTGACAATAGATGTTTAAAATTTTTCTATGTCAAAATAATAGAGCAACAATTTTACTATATGTATAATACTTGTATTATAAAAGAAAGTATTTTATTTATTATTCAAAGAATAATGTTAAGGATGCACTTTGAATTACATATATTATAAGTATGTATATTGTTTTTCCCTTGTTATTTTCAATTGACCGGAATTTATATATGTATTATGTTTATATGATATAAAATAGTCTATTTGGGTTGTTTGGAAAGTATTTATATTTAAATAGTTAATAGAAAATAATCAATCAATATAAATATGCTAATTTTTAATTAATTACACTTAAGGGGCCTTTTAAATGGTGGAAATGTAGAGTGTTACAAGAATCCGTCTCACTGCATTGTTTTTCTATATATTTAAAAAATTTTTTTACAGAGTGTTAGTTAAAGGTCTATACTACGGGGGTACAGCGCCCGATTTTTAAAAATAGACCTATTAACATTGTAATTAACGCCCAAAGTTGGGTGTTTAATTGAGCGATTTGTGGATAAAATATCTAATACTTATAAGATGAAATCTAAAATTTGGGCTCTGTACCCCCATAGAATAAAGATTTGTCTTTTATTTGCAACTACTCTCAAATTGATTTATACAATAATTAATGTGTGAGATGGATTCTACGAAAGGTCTACAAATAGCGAATTTTCGATAATTTAACAGCCGTTTAACATCCTAACATCATAACATCGTCACAAATATAACATCTATACCTAAATCACTTGTTACATATACGTCTATGTTATTTCGAACCGAGTTTCGAACTTATTTGTTTTTATCATAGCTAAGTTGCAAGAATTTTTAAACGGACCCTTAAGAACTTTTTATTTTCCCGGGGGCTGTCGGTAAAGATCAAAGTGTTTATGTTTTGTCTGCGTTTTTGGGAACTCTGTTGGTCTAGTGTGTACGCGCTTGACAAGAAACAAATAAATTACGTACATTATTTACATGAAATTATAGCACATTGAATCACAAAGTTGAACGATTAATAATTATTGTCTTCATGTATGTGGACAGCAGTTGACAATTTGTTTCTGTTTTCGAGAACTTGCAGTTTCGTCGCGTTTCTGTTTTGTTCTCGGTTTTGTCTTGTTGGTTTGGTGTGGACCCGGCATAAAATGTTTGACAATGTTTTTTCATACACCATGACAAAAAACTAAATAAAAATAAATAAATAAATATTTTTTTGTGATTCCAAAATGGAAATTGATGCGGAAAAATTAATTTTGTTAGTGCAGGCAAGACCTGCAATTTATAACTTTACAATTAAAGAACATCATAATCGCGGAATAATAGATAAATTATGGATGGAAATTTCGAAAAAAATTGGAGCAGAAGGTAAGTATTAATCATTTTTAAGTTGTTGTTGTTTAAATTTAGGCGATATTGTTCCGCAATAGCTGCAAGTTTCTAATTTCTGAATTTATAATACAAATAACTAATTAAATATTTTCATGTAATAGGGATAAAGAGTATAAATATAACAAAAATATTTTATAGTTAATTTATTAACGTATGTTTTAAATTTTAGTTAAATAATGTTCGCCAGTGTGTTTTGCCAAGAAACTGATCCTTCTTCAGAGTTGAAGTAATGCAGAAATTCATTTCTTGTATCCACTCCAGCATTTGTTCTATTTGTATTAAAGAGTTCGGTTTCTGTATTGTTACAATTTATGTTTTGAACTAAAAATTCTTCATTAATGTTATTGAGTGTTTCGTCTTTTTCTTTAATAATATTATGCAAAAGACAACAAGCTAGTGTAACAGACGTTGCTTTTTCAGGATTTAATAACATTACATTTTCTAGTACCCGAAATCTTTTAGACACCATTCCAAATGCGCATTCAACAACTCGTCTGGTTCTTGAAAGTCGATAGTTGAAAATTTTTTTTTCATTTGTTAATTCTCTTCTGGGAAATGGTCTTAATAAATTGGCTAATTAAGGAAACAGAAACGGTGGCTCTTAAAAAAAAAGTATTTAGACATTTTTTATAGATAATTGTCTGATCTACAATTTTGCGGTGGAAACTACATATAAGGCACAATATTATTATAGTGATGGCAAGGGTAGTTTGGTATAGAAGAGGGGGTGGTGGAAGACTTCTGTCCCCACATTCGTTACCTCCCCATGGATCATGTCCAGAAGGTTCAACATTAACGTGAGAGTGATGTTTTACCCTCAAGGGTAGGAAAATGCTGCTTCTTCTCGGTCCGTCTGTAGCGCTCCCATCGAATTGCTGAGTGGCCGATAATGAAAAGTGTAGATCTGAGATGGGAGACGATGTCGGTGGACCAATTTCACCAGAACGACTAGTCCATTTTCTACGGTGATCGTAGAAATTAAAGCTGGTGCAGCTTCTTGCAGAACGATGAATAGGAAAATGTAGATTTAGTATCCTGTGATCGAGCAAAGTAATTTAAGCGTCTTATTAATAGATTGTTAATAGTTAAGGAGGATATACTATGGGTCATATTATTTAATTCGTGACACAAATCGGAAATTTGTTTTTCAGTTGTTGGATTTAGGGTAATTTTCTCGTTTGTTTTCGGATTATTGTCTGATACATCTAGTGTTGATTCGGCAAGAAAAGTTAGTTTGTATATTTTCATGGGTTTGTCGTTTATGTTCTGAGTGAAGAATTCCAATAAGTGAGGGAATTCCAAACATTTCCTACCATTTTCAGTGTCGATCCATACGCTGCATAAATTGTGATTGAGCTCAGGATTATATCCAGCAGAATTTTGTTTAGTCTCACTATAAAATATGTTTTCTGTAGTGTGGATTCAGCTAATCATTCAAGCTATCTTCTTTGTTGAATAGGTTCATCATGGAAAAACCCTGTGATTGAACCGTTTGTCCAGTAAGTTTACGAAAACTGTTGTTGCTAACAGCGGTCCTTTCAATATAATCATTCATTGCATCTTTAGAAGCCTATATTTCTTGAGTGATATAAATTCTTCTAGTATTGACTCAGATATTGACTAGGTTGAAATTGGAGTCTATCTTCTTCGACTTGGTGTATTTGTGGCGGAATACGAGGAACTGCTGACGGTGAAAAACTAATCCATTGTTGATCTGCCAACTAAATTGGAGGAATATTGTGGTATACGCATGTCACACACAATTACCGACTTCACTTGTTATCCGGCCTTGCTGAGGACCACATCTGTAATAAAGATAAATTAATATATATTAGTATCTACTTACCTGTATAATTGAAATAATAAACCTTCAGATATTTCGTGAATCATTGTGTATTATTATTAAAATAAACTAACAACATTACAATTGGCGACGAGGAAAAGCGTGTAAAATCATAGTTAAGTTAAATTCGGCGGTTAAAGCGCAAAAATTTTAAAAAAAACGTGTTAAATGTTTCAAAATGGCCGGCAGCACACCAAAATTTTGTGAGTTCAATCCAGAGGCTGAGGAATGGGAATTGTACGTCGAAAGGCTAGAGCAACATTTTGTAGCTTACAAAATAGAAACAGAGATCAACAAAAAGGCAGCCCTACTCAGCTACATTCATCCAGAAACATACGCAACATTACGTGACTTAGCATTTCCCTTGAAACCCAAAGATAAAACATATGCGGAGCTAACTGGGCTGTTACAAAGTATATTTAAAAGTCAAACAAATGTATGGAGAGAACGTGAGAAATTTTATACCCTCAAACAAGAACCAGATCAAACGGTGACAGAGTGGTATACTCAAATCCGTAAAATGGCGGTGAACTGCAAATTCGAAAACTTGACCCAAGTTTTAAGGGACAAATTTATATATGGATTGTGCCCGGGAAGAGTTAAAGATCGAGTGTACGAAGAGGCTGAAACGGCGAAATTAGAAGATTTAATGGCCACGGCGAAGAAGGCAGAAAACATCGTAAAGGCAAAAACGGAGGTAAATTTCATAAAGCCCGCGCAGAACGGTGGTACCAACAGTGGGGCAAGAAAGAAATGGAAGTCAGACGTGCGCAATGGGGGAAGGTCAAGTAATGGTATTGGTGGTTGCGGCGATGGTGCGACGAAGAATAGAAGCAAAACAAAATATGGTAGAAATCAAGATCAAGGTCAAAACGCAGCGAAATGTAAACATTGCGGTCATAACCACAAATCGGTATGCAAATATAAAAATGTAAAATATAATAGTTGAGGTAAGTTAAGACAGTTAGCAAGGGTATAATTTAAAAGAAACAATGTAAATTATATAAACGATAGTAGTAATCAACTAGAGTTATTTCATTGTAGTAAAGAAGATAGCAAGTCAATGTATGTAAATTGTCCTAATAACGTGAAGCCTGTCCTGTCGTGCAATACTCTGGGGAATAAAAAGCCTGGTAAGACGGAGAATCCATTCAAAGTCAATGTCGAAATGAGTGGAACGACAGTCACAGCAGACATCGACACTGGTTCAGCAGTCTCAATACAAGAAGAAGTGTGGGCCGATAAAGTTGTATGTCATAAAAGGGGGTGGTCCAAATATTCTCGGTAGAGATTGACTGGATAAATTCAACATCGAGCTAAATATGGTGGCAAATATATCGACAAGAAGTGAATTCCAGAAAATTATTGAAGAAAACAAGAATTTGTTTACCGGCAATTTAGGAGAATATAACATTTCGAAGGTTTCAGTCGAAATTGAAAATGGGGTGAAGCCAATATTTTGCAAAAGTAGAACGGTTCCCTTGGCGTACAAAGAAAAAATGGATCAAGAACTGGAAAGAATGATCAAAGAAGGTATGTTGACACCAACTGAAAATAGTGAATGGGCTACTCCAGTGGTACCCGTATTGAAGGCCAGCGGTGAGATAAGACTATGTGGAGATTACAAAACGACAGTCTACCAATACCCTCTACCTCGTGTAGAAGACATTTTCGCCAAACTGAGCAACGGTAGGAAATTTTCCAAAATAGATTTATTTAGAGCATATAACCAATTTTTATTAAATGAGAAATCAGCACGATTGTTGACATGGAATACTCATAGAGGACTGTTCAAAGTAAACCGAATGCCTTGTAATATTCTGTTCTTGTGGGATAAAAATGAATGACGACTGTTCCATGGAAAAGCTTTATTAAAACTAAACTATTCAAGCTGTAAATTAAAAACTATTACCTATAACTAAAAATGCTTACAACTAAGTATTTCTATATTATAAAGTACAAAATCTATAAGTATATGTAAGCATATTCGTCAGGTTTGGTAACCTGCAAAAATGCATAGTTATTTCCTTTTAATTATGCTTACATTTACTTATAGTATTATAATATATTGATTCTTAAAACTAAAACGGAAATAGGGACATTGTACCCCGTTACACTCTCCACAATTTAAAAAAAATTTAAAAACAGTATACGACTTAATCAAACATTACATTTCCACTGAAACTTTATTTAATTGTTTTTCTCAAAAATAAACTTTAAAAAAAACAAAAGATTGACACTTTAAATAACAATGATAATAAACAACTATCATAAGAAATATCAAAAATAAATAACTAAATGTAAATTTCTTATTCACAAATGCATAAATGTTATTATTGTAAAAATAATGAAAAAGTGTTAAATAAAATTAAAATAACTTATAATCTTGTAATTTCT
>SSSI01009507.1:0-18817 GCA_004796505.1 Oryzaephilus surinamensis
TCCATCTTAAGGGCGACACTGAGGGACCTCCTACCATTCGCTATTATTAACATTAACAATAAACTAATTAATCTGATGCAAGAATATCACATTCTAAAACTTCCAGCGATGACAAGAATATTATTTGATAGCATAGGAAACTTTATAAAGTGGCTTATATGAATTAGCATATTTAATCAATTTAGTGGATATGCGGATCTGGGTTTAGATATTAAAATTTATATACACATTAAGGTAGTAACTAGCGTATAATTAAATTACTGATAACACTTGTACTGATATTCTTGCATATATCGATAAATTTAGCATAATATAAGCAATAATAATGTCATTTGCCTAATATAAGTATGAATTTTTAAATTGGAATCATTTTTCATTTTTGAATGTACGTATATATATAACTATTATGTTGTATATGCGTTTTTTATATATAACACAAAATACATGTTGCCCATCTTATTAACGTTATTTTCCCAGTATACGTCACAGAGAAAATCCTCCACATATATACCAAAAAAGATTTGTCACATCTTTCCACCATGTCACCAAAAACTTTAATTTTCTGGCTTCTGTAATAAAAGAGATGAAAAGAACTATAAACAAGTTTCACCATCGTGGTGATGGTATATGTTTTGAAAAAGTGTCAAATGGTTTAATTAATGATAGAAGACATTCATTAATTATAAACTATTCACGTATTCAAGAAGATGAAAAAAAATTTTTTTGTAATTAAAGCCCGACAAAAAGATATTTCCTCTTTCATTAGAATGAAGGATTATTGGCCTAATAAATTACAATTCTTATATTGGTGAAGACATTAAATTATTACGAAAATTTATGTGGCGGAAGAGATAGAAATCTTTATTTATTAATCTATCTAAACATATATAAAGTAATATCGCATTTTACTTTTAATAGCAATATTTTTTACAACAATATAACGGGCTTTTATTTGACTTTTTAAAAAAGGAAACATATAAAATGGGAGAAAAAGGAAGAAAGCTCCTTTTTATGGAGGAGATTAATATTTTCTTTATCATGAATCCCCGAAAATACTATAATAATGTGGTGTATTAATTTTATTAAATCCAGTTTTCTAACTCACATCAAAATCGGCTTTTAGGCAATATTTTACTATTTGATATTTTAACCATTTTTATTTATTTTTCGTTCTATTTTCTTAAGATGATTGGGTGTTTCAATGTTTGTAGAAGACTTTCGTTTGATTTATCAAAAATCCCATAAGAAATTACGTGGTAAAATGTACGTATAAACTTTTAAAATTCGTATAATTATGTTAAAACTTTTTGTTGGATAAATATGCATTTTATATTAAACTATTTTCCAAATTGTTTGTGCAGAAATACTTTACCACAAATAAATGTTTATTTCAAATTGCATTCAAAACTAATTGCTCCTGAAATTTACTCGGACAAATATTTCTGAAACTCCATACATTTATATTACATGTGCATGTAAATATAAACACATTATTTTCAGTAAATAAAAATGAACGTTTGAATTTAAATTGAACAGATAATAATTCTTCGTGTTGTTTTCTCTATTCTTTTTCTATCATTAAATTGAGATAAAAATCTTTGATGTTATTTACTTACACGCCTGGAAAATTTCCCATGAATACCAATTTTCGTGATTACTTCACTTAAGGCTATCAGCATTAATGCCTCTATAGCACTATACCCGATATAGAAAATTACGTCAATAAAAACTGGCAATTAAAAGAGAAGCAGAAACTTGTAGAAGGCGTTTTTGTGACTTTTTTCATTTTTTTAAGTACAGAAATAAGCTGGTGTTGTGAACAATTCTGGATACACCGAATAAAATAATTAAGTAAAATCATATGTAATCTAATAAAAAAATGTTTGAATAAATACTATAAATGTCCATTTCCCACTTAGAATATTAGATTTAATCTGCAATATGTACGTGTATTAATATTTCAAAAGGGGAAGTTAAATTATGATAAATTCTTAATATGTATTTTCCCATTTGTAACAATAATGTTGTCCCAAAATGTTAATAGACACGTTTTACAAACAGTCATATATTATTATTAATGAATTTAACGCATTAGTTATAATACCTATTGTTACATATTCATATAAAACGCAAAATATGTCCTTATGGAAATTTATGGAAAAAAGTGAAATGTTGTACCTACAATGCTTTTCCCTCTTTATAAAACTCATAATAATATACATGTTCCTTGACGATTTATTTTAGTTATATGTACCGTGCAAGAGTAAAAAAGGGGTTCCCAAATCTGATAAAAATCACTCTATATATGAGTCACAAAAAAAACATATAGTGAGTATAAGATTTTTTGCATGTAGCAATGCGTTGTTGAAAAAGAAAAATACATCGTACGCTACGTTGATAAAAATATCCACATCGAAGGAATTTGTTCACTTGCATAATATGTTGATATTGAACGAATTTGTGTTATCGCGTACACATTCATGTATATAAAGAAAAATGCACTACATCTTGTACACCGACTGTGTGAAATATAAATATTTATTTGATTTTATTTCCATGGAATACGGAAAAACTAATGTAAAAACTTTTAGAACAATAATATATGCACACCCAGGGACCATATTTGAATACGAAATTGCTATTGGTTACGATTTTTTTTGTTATATTATTCTTTATGTCAATTCTTTTCCAAAAAATTTACCTATTTAAGCTAAAGTTCAGTGACTCGTCCTTTTATATTGTACGTTCTAAAAAAAATCGAACGTTTTTTTATCTTTTTAGTTTTTCTACCTCTGGTAGTAATAACTTTGGAAAAACAACATTTTACGGTATTTAGTATTCCGCTCTCGACTGTAGTAACACATTTTGTAATTGTGAAAATGATTTAAATTGTACGTAATTAAAAAGCTGTACCTAGAAGTGCAATTAGAATACATGAGAGGGCAAAATCTTCTAACTTTTCTGTATTTACAATTAAATTCGTTTAAGTCATTTTTTTGTTCGAACGACTGAAAAATAAAATCAAGAGAATAGAAGGAAAACTAACTAAGAAAAAAAGGCAAAAACCAATCCATGGTCTTTAAATAGATTATCCTTTTTTTAATGGTTCCATTCCGGTCCTGATAAAAACTCTGTTGCAATGAAATACAAAAAACTGTATACCATATGGGTTCATAATATATAAGTGGTGATTTTTTGGTACATGCGGGTGTTTGTACACGTGTCATATATACGAGTTGATGTTTTAATTAAATGCAGAACGCGTTTTGTTGACAACAAACATGTTTTCAGTAAAATATTACACATTGTGAAAATATTTCAGCGAAAAGACAACATACCGTACATGTTGATTTTTCATTTAAGTAGACAATTGCTATATTCCATAATGACAATCATTTAACATTTTCCCACAGAAACCATTCCTAGTCCATTTTTATTAACTGAAATATTTCCTGTATTATTTTTAATATACTTTTTTAGTATTTTGAAGTGTTCCAGACACTTGCAACATTATTATCACAAGTCACAAGTGATAAACATACGTTGTACGTGTACATCATTATTTCAACTAAATTGTGAAAATGGAAAATTGCCGAAAATACGACAAAATTCAACAAATTCATATGCGACATTTCGTATTTTAATAAAAATATTGGAGACAACAAAATTCTGTACGAATTGTAAGTTATTTGGATATTTAAATTCGATATAATAAGGGCACGTATTCCCTTCTAAATGGGATTTCCCATATCGTATATATACAGAGCTTAAAATGGAATGGTGAATTGGCTTTTTTATGGTATTTTGTTTATGAAAAGGTCAGGTATATTTAATTTACTTGCGGTTGTATTATGTACATGCGGTTTAAAGACATTCTACCTAATTAACTAATTCACAAGTTATTTCATTAAAGCAAAATGTTTGTTATAAACACAAACTCGTCCGGTCCTGTGCGATTGCAATGTAAAACGTATCCTTTCACTTTTTTTCTATCGGCCTAAATCGTACAAGAATAAGGGTGGTGTGAGAGTTCTTCTCAATTCATCTCAAATGCACAATAATACCAAGATAATGGATTGAGCTGAACATTAATCAAAGACCCTTCTTAGGTTTTGACCCTTTTTTACCGAATATATATATTGTTTATCAATCAATAATATTGTATAAAACGACCTTGGAGGAACAAAATACTGATGGTCTGTTGAAAGCGGAAATTGACAACGTGTAAATTATTTGAATAATTCCATTCTTGCATGTACTATCTTAAATAAATTTGAGTTTGATGAAGAAGATATCATCATTTCAAAATTGGAAGCCATTATCAGTATCCAATGTTGAAACACTTGATTAAACTCTATGAAAGACATTCACTTCCGGTATCCAAATATGTATATGTATATTGTTGACTGTAGACTGTAGGTGGTAGATATTCTTATATAAATAAATTTTTCCATAAGAAATACGCGTTATCTTGAAACAAATTTTTTAAAGAAAATTGTATACGTAGGTAGCAATTTAATTGTGTTTAAATTACTTATTATATTGTCATTCTTGTAAGTTTTATCAAAACAATAACATAAATATTTTTGTTACATTAATAAAATTGTATCGCGAAATGAACGTTTGTTTTTCTTGTGTGTTTAAACTTTCACTTTCGTCTGAATAATTTTCTCAAGTTTAAGCATTCTTAGAAAATATGTAAGGATTTTTGAAACTTATGAGTTTATAACATAAAATGTACGCAATAAGTTCTTGAATGCATTATTCACGACATTAATATTTAGCAAACATTAAAACAAAAGTTATATTTGTACATGTATATGTTTGGAAATAATAATTCCATACCTGGAAAATTCAGATTTATTACTATTAACAGTAAATAATAAATTTTGACTTTTCCCTCAGTATTAGCCATTATTGCAACCCCATTAGATTTTATACCAATGTAGGTAATAGCTCCTTTTTATGATGATGGTTTCACAATCGACTATCTCGAAATTGGAAAATACCTTTATTATTGTTCTCCCATATATGACTTTTGTCACAAATTTTTGTCTTCAAAACGGAAATTTCAACAAAATTATTATTAACTAAAATACAACAAAGGTGAAATTATGTGGAAGTTGTCGTGGCTTTGTTAGAAATTTTACCAAATTTCTGACGTATGTACAAAAATATCTTCAGAGAATGTTGAAATTAAATATTTTATTATCTTCGTATATTGGGAACACGTTTCCCAATTTCCTGCATCGAATGTATATTATGAAAAAATATTTTGTTATTATTGATTGTCTATCAACAAATTTCGAATATATATAATAAAAATATTTTTTACGATATTTTTTAAGATTGAGAGCAACTAATATTTTATCTGATCGAAAATTTCACTTTTAATTTCCCTTATTGAAGTATGAAATGAAATTTATATACAAATAAATTTGGAAAATGTAATCTATGTAAACATCGCAGGTCCATTAAATAAAGAGAAAAACATTTTCCAAATCATAACACTTTGTGTTTTATAATCCGCATAAAAAATAGCTCGCTCTTCGCAACTCTCAGATTTTGTACACAAAGTAAAAGGGGAAAAAAGTGTAATATTTAGATAAATGAAACATATTTCAAATAACTTTTCCTTTTCCACGGCATATTATTAATGATTCACTTCCGTATTTCATACTCGTTATGTTTTTTACTATTGGTTAGAAAATTTTTCAGTTTTTTTTTTATGTTTTTATAGTATTTTTAAGGAAAACTCGTGAAAATTGTTTACTATGTGGATTTATTATTATATGAAAAAAAGTTCACAGCCGTAGAATATAAATGAAACTTTTAACATTGTTAAATAGGCATTTGCTAGTAAACAACTTAAACAAACTTCACAATTTAATAAGCTTTTCTGTGTTATCATTCGGTATAATAGAAGTTTTGCATTGTGTTCATGTCCAATATGTTGTTTATTCAACAGTAGATAAGTTAAAAGAAAAAATATTAGAAATTAACTACTTTTTAACAAGAACTTTAATAAATTAATAATATTTGATTATTTCTACATACATACGAATACATATTTTAAACAATGTACTGGTATAACAATTTTAAAATTTTTATCTGACTAAAATTATCATTATCATAATGTTAATAAAGAAAATTTTACGCTTGAAAAAATTTGTTTGCGGCAACTTTAATCATGTTTATAATTTTTCTATCTTTCCATTTTCCATTTTAAACAGGTGTTTTCTTGTTATAAAACTTCATCAACTGTGTATAATAAAACGACTACCTAGTGTTTCCTAAAACGTATCAAAAAAAAAAAAATTATAATGAAATTTAAACTACCAAATGAGCTTTTAAATGACAGTTGAATCTGTATGCTCGTAAATTAAAAATATTTTGTATTTCTTTTTCTGGGCTGCTGTTATCATAGTGATAAATGAGTTTAGAATGCAAACAAAAGACCTACAAGCTAAAAATTTAAAAATTGGTGCCATTTATTATTTTTTTAAATGTGTAATAATATTTCAGTGGAAATTGTTTAAAAGTTCTACTATGAATTTTTATAAAGTTTCCATAAAATTGCACAAACTGCAACTTTTTCTCTTGAACTAAAATCTTTTACAATTTTGTCAGGAAACTTTAATAAAATATGTTAGTGTGCAATATAGAAAAATTATAGTTTGATAAATTTAAAAATTGCTTATTCGATTTCAATACATTTATTAAATCAATATTAGAAAATAATTTGTAATGTATTAGGTTGACTTATATTGTCATAACAGTTTCTTTAATAAATAAAAGACCACACGCATATTTCTTAAAATAACAATAAATAATAAATGTTAATTTTGTTAACAGTTTAGTCACGTTATTAAAACATAAAAAGAACTTCATTAAACACGGCACTATAAATGTTTGATGATAAAATGGCAATCATTTAAATATAAGACGAATATTTCTCCTTGAATACATCTATTTTCGTATTATTTAGTTCGGAAGTGTGTTAAACTTTATTTTATATCAAGTTAATCAAGTGATATATTTAATTTAATTGTGACTGTTGAGTGAAAAAGTTGTAAGTGGAGTTAATTTAAATATGTAAAAGTTTAACAATTATATGAATATGTATTCTGTTTTATTGTTCTCGATGAAGTTTTCATTTGAATTGGTAAATAAATTGAATAATTGCCCCAGAAAATACCTATTTATAATTTCTTAAAACATCAGTTATAAAATTGGCCTAATCTCGTAAACAATTTCTTGGTAGAAATATTGTTTTTTAAATAAATCATCAGAATTATGACGGACCTAAATGGGTTCCACAGGTGCACAAAGGATCCAAGCATTAACGGTACTGAATTTCAAAGCAAACTTGCCCAACTTAAAACGCTGATCGGCCTTTCAGGTACAAAATAATTAAAATCAACTATATAAATTAATTAAATAGAAGTTTGTTTTGTAAAATCAATGTTTTTAAATAAGTATCGTGGGTGTACAATTGTATATAGATAATTTATTCTCAACTAATTTCAAATGAAATCCTCCCTAAAACCAAAATCTTTCCATAAAAACCTCACCACGTTCAATGCGAAAAAGAAGAGCATTTTGTTTTTTTGTAGGTGTAATTGCAAATTTATTGCAAACATTTTCTATCATACCGATTAAACTGAATTCAAGTCTTGTTTTTTACACTTAATTGAACTCAGCTTTATATATACGAATACTGCCTATTTTTTTTTTGGTCTTCTATTTTATTTTTAATTTGTACGCTTTTTGCAGTCTAGCGATTTCATTAAATTTGCATAAATTTAATTGAACGTCGTTTTCGTCGAATTGTTTTCCAATATAAAATTTCATATAAATTTTATACCTAATAGATATTAGGTACGTTTAAAATATTTTCACTTCAACCATTATCCTTGGGTGTTCCTTTTCCGATAGCCATTGATTTTGATTTCTTGCTCTTGAACTTTGATTGAAAATTTATTTCCAATGTCATTAGAACCGTAACTCTTCCATTCCAATAGATATTTACGCAATATTATAGAAATTGTTTCCTGTTAGGTTTTATTAATGATTTGACAATATTTCTGGTTTAAATCACCGTAATTTATTGTTACTCTGAATCCAACACGAGTAAAATGTAGATTAAGTTGTCGGAAGAGAACAGGAACGGCTTAAGAACGTATCATACATTAACAAGATAAGATAAACAGATACAAATTACGGTTACTTTATTTAACAATATCATATTTGATATGAAATTTGACTCGGGGCTGGCGACGGTCCTGCGAGGATATATAATTTTTTTCTGTTTTACATCAGATATTCATGGGATTACATGGCTAATATTTAACTAGAGAAATAAACGACCATTTAAACTGTCTGGTTATATAGCAGACACATATACAGTTGTAAAAACTTACTGAATAATCGTAAAAAACTACCAATAATATATAGGATTAGTTTTTATTGCAATTTAATCCATAGTTAACCTTAATCGTTGTCTTCTGCAGCTGCATCAGATTGTACAAAATTAATTCCGTACATAAATTTCGTATTTTTTTTCATTTTTGCAAACATGTCATAGTTGTTTGACATTATTTTGAAAAGTGCTTTGAAAATAAGAGGAAAAACTTATAAATCATGTATTAACGCGGGGATTTTTGTATCCTTTTGAAAAAAAAACAAGATGAAAATACCACGAACAGGGGTGTCAGTCATGTTGAGTCTTATACAATCGGACATTTGGTCCTTAAACGCACACGTGCTTAATAGCAGTCAAGGAGCTTTTAAGATCCAACAATTGATGTCATTAAATTGATGGCTATAAAAGCTGTGACGCTTTAGCTATGTAGGAAAAAAATATTACTTTGGCCTTCTTGCATTTAATTCATAAACAAGAAAATTAATTTCCAACCATAGATGGTCAATAAATCAGTAGATTTTCCAATCATTGAAGTTGTAATTTGATTAAACTGTTTTTGTTCAATAAAAATATTGTCATTCGTATGCATTGCTAAATTCTGTTATTCTTATAATTTAATTAGTTTCGCGCTTGTAGAAATTTTTTAATTAAACAGTTTGTATAGCTGTACAATTTTCAAAGTTTTTTAAATGGTTTTTTATAGAAGTTGGGAAAGCATTCTTTCGTGTCTCGTTTTTTTGGTTTGATCAATTTTCAATTCAACATGATTCTATTTGTGATAAGAAAACAAATTGTAAATACTTTTTACTTGAGGTGGTTTTCTCTATTGAAACAAGTTTTAAGTTAAAAAAGCTTTAGCACTAACAACTTTTTTATGCGATACATCGTAGAATTGAATAAAACATGACAAAGTAAAGTCGTTTTTAATTTTTTTTACGAGCCGTTTGCCACTTTTTCTACTACCTAAATAATATTACATATTAGTAAACTCTATTAAATTCACATCATTTCGGATATCCGGCGTTTTGCAAATAATTTGCTAACGAAAAATAGGTCTGTTACATTAATGGAGTTTATCGGACATAAACAGCTGTTATTAAATAATGGGTTTTATTTCGTGCTTTCTTGGTGAAACACGCAATCCTTGTATTATCATATAAAAGAGACGTTTTTTTGGAGTTTAGGCAATTTAATTTATTTAGAAAATGCAAGAAATGTTATCCAGAAGATTTTTCGACAGATTTTTGCAAAGCCAAACTATTTACTAAAAAAACGTGATAATAATAAATTGATGTAAAATTCCCAAAGGACTCATCAATAAAGAAAGAAATTAGATCATTTGTTGTTAGAACATGTTTTTTCGTAATTGTTGTATTAACTTTTGAAAAAATTGTAGAAAGATTTCAAACACTCCCTCCGAACCACCCCAAAGAGATTTATGATATTAATTAACATTTGAAAGTATTTTTTCATGTTAAAAGGTCTCCAAACAAGGTACACAATTAATTTTGAAAGTAGAGTACATGTGAACAATAGATATTTTCGAATATAAGAGAAAATCTCTGGAGACAGGAGTGTTGATATGAGGATTGAGAATGTCTGCACACTCACCATATTCTGTATTAACCAAACAACAAAACATCAGCATCCCCTTTGAGAAATTTAGTTACGAGAGCCTTTTTTCATATATACGCTTTTTTATCCATAATATAATATTCCAAACATTACTTACCAAAAATAAAAAAAAATTATACCTACATCTATTTTTGCATCTATTGTGTACAGAAATAAAAGGAAATAGATTTTTAATTAATTACAGCCATTGCAGACGCCTCAATGAACTTCTTTTTATATATAATAAGTATATAAATTATATCATGTCATTGAACATCAAACTATAATGAAAAGAGGAAATGGTTTCATTATTTAGGACAATAAAGAATACACTTAAACTTATTGTATTCGTACAAAAAAATGTTACCCTAATTTTCTATACAAAATAACAAATTACGCTTCTTTGGAAAGTGTGATGTTTTGTGTGTGAATGAGTGAATTGTTCGGTTAAAAGAAAATTACTTTCGATTTTTATTCAAAAGAATAAATAATCCGTTTTTGTTCTACAAAACATAAAATTGCTAAATAAAAGCTTTACCTAGAAATATTATCTCAGGTTATCATGTATAATTTAATTGTTTGTAAAAGGGTTGTAACATACATTATTTATGTATTACATGCATATTTTTATATAAATTTCGTTCTTATGGGTCACTAGTTCAATGATTTACAAGATTCTATTGTACAATGTATATTTCATAAGGACTGTGTTTGTGTACTTTTAATTAAGTTTTATTATATTTACAAAAACCCTCCTACTACACATATTTATTATATTAGTTTATGGCTTTTATTTAGGTCACTGATAGATCATGTGCGTTAATAATGTTCAAAAGGAAATTTTTGACAACTTTGTATAATAAATAAGTTAAACACACAGAAAAACGAATGTTTTATTGTGGAATATAATGTTGTCTGTTGTAATGAAAATTGTATATACTAAATAAACATTTTTGGGTGTAATTTCAGAAATTCACCCCTAAATTGCTCAAACGTATAACTATTTCGTATTCAAATATTTTCCTGTCCAAATTTCTACAGTGGATGATAAAAATTTATCAATTTTTCACGTATACGCAAAATTACCATTGTAAATTCCCTTTTTAATATGATTAATGTTACCAATACACAAAACTATAATATAATCACATGGAAAGCAATATGAAATGGATTTGCGAGAATTACGTAATACAGATATGTGCGTAGGTGTTGTGAGTTTATCACCATTTTGGTAGACATACCTATATATTTAAATTATGACCTAAAGCTCATCTTGTCACATTGAATGACAACAACCTAAAACTGTATAATGGATCACAGCCATGTTATTAATGATGGTTTGGCACGTACAATTTTCCCAATAACACATGTTGGCAATAATAAGTCGTTAAATTTATATGGCTTTTTTTAAGACTAATGAATTTTCCTCGTCTTATATACAATAAAAACAAAAATTTTATGTGTATTTTAAAACAAAGACCATAAATTTATACCAGTTTAAATATTAAACCACTTTAACTACCATAGGAACATTAACATTAGCATGGACATGATCGAAACGATTCCCATTGGAATAAATTTTCCGTATTTTACATATTACAACGAGCCTATTTTTTCTTTGGTAATTTATGGCTCGTACAAAATTCAATTGAAAGAACTGTATTTTATTACATGTACAAAATTTACCAAAAATGTATAGAACTTATTTTAATTGTACAGTTATTAAATTTATTCAAAATTTTATAATTTAATCTGGCATTTAAAAGACTTTGTAAACTATAAATATTTATACAGTTTCCACTTAATATCATAATTTATCACTGTTTCATTTAACTTTAAAGAAATTGTTTTCATTTAAACGAAATAAACGAGAAAATTACATGACTTTCCCAATGTTTAAGTTACCACAAAAAAACTATTATAACTTGTACAATTACTACTAGTCTTTATTGCTGCAATTAATTTCTGTACATTTGAATAGCCAATTCAAGAACAAACCGCAAAAAAAAATTAACACAAAAAATCATTTTCTATAGCGTATTTCTAAAGCGTATCTATATCGTCTGTCTAGTTTTTATTTGGCCAAAAATAATATAGTCAACTTCATAAAATTCTACTCAGATAAAAATATTAAAAATTGAATTTTGTTCACGTACAAAATTGTCTCCATACTATATAAGAAAAAAATCTAATAAACACTATATTTATATATGTGGAAAAAAAGAACTTCTAGACGACAATAAGATAGTATATACGGGGGGTTTTACTATCTGTTCAAACATGTCTATAAACAGTATGAAATACTGAAGTTGTAAACTATACACAAGTACAATAATCTCATAGTTTGCGAAATAATATCGACTGCTTTGAGTGTATGGGGTTTTGCTGATTAAAGATTCTAATCTGTTTAGGTGGCCCCAATAGAACGGCACAACTAGCTCCCACGGGCTCACGGGCAATTAACGACTGCGAAAGGATTTCCGTATAATTGTTGTTAAATTTTTGAAGAATCGTTAAAATATTTATAGAAATTGTAATTGAACTTCTTGTGCTGCATTTATATGTATTACAACAGTAACAAATTGTGAAATGTTTGGAACTAAACGATAAAGTATGGGGAAGGAAAAGTTTTTCGTGTCACTTTTTCTATTATATGGAAAGTTGGCGGGAAAGGAAAGGGATTTAAAGTGGATGGAAGGCTGATATGGCACACAGACATGACATCCAGGGAATTTCAACTTTTCTCCAAAAAACTTTTTGTCTACACACTCTCTGAATTTTGTCACAGACCAGACGTGTCAACGATGTGTTTTGTTTAACTACACGTCCATGAGGTTCCTCTTCTTCATTTTTTTTTTTTTCGTTTGTATTAAAAAGTTTTCGAGTGAAATTGTTGCGAAACTGCAGTAAAATAAATGAACCACATGTACACACAATAAAATTTAAACATTAACTTCGTAAACATCATTATAAATTTTATATTAGACAGTATAATGTGTAGTTTGGAATTGTTAGTATGATAGAACCATGTTGAAAATTATATTGAAATTTTCACAACAGTTTTACCGCACATACAAAACTTTTCACAGACTTTCACAATTGATTGTCGTCTCGGTGCGCTCATTTTTTTTCTTCTGTATTATGTTAGCTAAGAGATTTTTGTACGGAATTTCTATTTAATCCTGGCTGAATATTTCATTCAAGTTGGTACTAAAAAGTTTAACTGAAACATGTTATGTAAGTTTTTCATTGACAATTGGGGAATTCTTGGGCTAAAGCTATTATGAAAAATCTTTGAGCTTAAATTTGTTCGCAATTTCAATTCAGATAATGTCAATTATTGCCACACTTTCAATTTCAATATTGTTTAAATTTCAATGGTTGCCAGGATAAGGCTGGTGTCATGGACTAATTAAATTCACAGCAATGCTTTAATTAACACTTAACTGTGAAATGTATCAAACTTTCTGAATAGAAATTTAGGGAAGTGTAAAATTTATCGAATGTTGTTCCACAATAAGAATTTCCTTGGAAAAAAACTTTTGAAAACATTTTTACCAAAAGACTTAAACTTTTAATGAACACGGACTTGATGTTTAATGTTTATGTTAATTGATGTTATTCGTGATTGCTCGTCTTTATAACAAAGTTATCGTAGTCACTTAAAAAATATACATTTTTTATAATAAAAATGTCTTCTCATATAGAAATAACTCATTAATTATATTCACAAAAATTAAAATTAAAATTTTAATGCAAAAAGATAATATTTAATTACGAAACACATAATGTGCGTTTTTCTTTTCTTATTTAAATGAAAACATAAAATGTAGATAGTAATTTTGACATGAAAAGAAATTAATGAGCAAAATATTTTTGTAGATATTATAAAACATATCGCTGCAAAAATGGCCATTGTTGGATAGTGTTTGAAATAAATGAACAAGATGAATATGTTCTCTTCAAGTGAATCACCGAGTCCTGCAACTCTTTGTGCAAATGTCAGTTCATTAGATTGTCCACAATGTAAATGGAGTAATATATCATCATTACCAGAAACGATTTCAAAATCGGAGGATCCTAGAATTGAAGTATTGCGTCGATATTCGTATGGTGTTGCTTTGCCATCCATTTGTCTCTTGGGTATTATTGGTAATATTTTCAATTTGGTGGTGCTCACAAGGAGGAATATGAGGGGGACCGCTTATATCTACATGCGAGGTAAGAAATTTAATTAGCATTGGTTTTTTAAGTTCCAAAAACAATTAAAAATTTCCGCCACAAAAAAAGCCGCTTTTTAATTGTTTGTAAAACACGATGCTGAAATTTAATTTCATTGAAAATTTAACAAGATAATAAATTGTTAATTATAAAATGCCGAACGAAAATAAAAAAGTACCATAGTAATTAATTAAAAATCAATTTCCATTATAAAACTTGTCCATACTACTCGTATTGGGCCAATTTCGGCTTGATGTTGATAAACGAAGATTTCTTTGACACTTAAATTAAGTTTAAAATATGTCTATCACACATTTCCGGTTTAAATTACAACAAATTATAAAAGCCAAAAATTAATAAAATGTGGTATAAAAAATTGTTTCACCATGAAAAAAAAAACAATTTTTCAGTTAGTTCCTTTAATGAAAAGTCAACAAACGGAAATTATTATTACATCCAGTTATTTCTAGAATAAAGTAAACTTTTTCTGTTTGCCATAGTAAATGTTTGTCCATCACTAAGTTTTGTTATCATCATCAATTCGCACTTTTTGTAGAACAATTCAGATAGTGGAAATAATAGAAAACTTAATGAATATATTTGGAACACAGTTGTAAGAACTAATGTTGCTTTGTTGTATTTATATAAACTTTATCACAAACTATATTACACAATACTGGAAAACCAAATTTCCATTTGTTAAGATTGTGAATAGTCTTCAAAGTTAATGAGCCAGTTATACACCTAAAGTTGAGAGAAAAATATTAAATACATACAGCGAATATTTTATGAATAAATTCGTGTTAGATCGTTTTTAACGTAGTATAATTACAATTTTTCATCTAAAAACTCATTTACATGTAAATAAAACCCTAATGCTGATTAAAAGATTCGAAATTATCAAAAACATAAATATTTTTTTAATCGAAATTTTTGGGGATATGTTTTTTGTGACAAGAATAATAATTTTAATCTTGTTAACCATTTATTTTCGACATTTTTATACAATGATCATTCCAGAGACCAACAAAAAATTACATAAAAGCTCGTGCAGACATCTTTACACTCAACAAACTAATTTTGATCATATATAATACAAAAAAAACAAACACAAGGAACAAAAACAATTGTACAAAAAAAATGTACATGATAATTAAACAAATTTACACAATTTACAATTCAGATTTTTTTATAATCAAACTTTTGTGTTCGTAATATGTATTTAGAAAATTAAACAGACTCAAATTACATAACATTTTTCTAAAATTTTAAATCAATTATATTTCGTTTCAAGTTTTGTCACGTTTAATAAAATTGTAAAACTAAAAATACTTTAAACGTCTATATACATTATATTTGTGCGTTGAATTTCAAAACGTAAAAGTACTAAAGCTATAACTGAGTATATCCGAATGAAAAAAATGCATTTTAAGTGCAGACACATAAAAAGCATACTGTTCAAATTGAAATACATACACCACACTTAAAACAACTACCAATTTTATTCTTTTCCAATTTCAATCATTACAATATAATGTGAACAATAGTTTCATGTTTGTTTTTTCCCTTTACAAAATATACTCGTATAAAAAATAGAATAGAGGAAAATCAATCTACATTATGAGGCGCCGTTTGGGCAAAAATAGAAACTTCTACGATATAATGTATACCTTTTCGATATATAGAGGTCTAATGCCGATATATAGTACTTTTAGGCCAATATATAATGATTTTATGTCGATATATAATGATATTATGTAATATATAGGAATTTTACGTAGATATATAACGTTTTAATATATAACTTTCTGATATATAATTGTTTTATGCAACTACCGAAAACTGTGCAATATATAAGAATGTTCTGTGTCGATATATAAAGGTTTTATGCCGATATATAGAGATTTTTGTTTACATAAAACGCCGCAATATAATGAGGGCGCTCGTGTCTCATCTTGTTTAGGGTCTTATTATAAACAATACTAATGTTGGGAACCATGTATTTTCTGTTGTTTACCATTTGTTTAACATAAGCGACACTTTGATGTTTGTTAGGAATATCGGAGGGAATTTTAAAAATATACACAATACATATTTATTCATGATGTCGCAATTTTATAGAAGTTTTTCCAAAAATTATTGTACATGTACGACTTAAAATTTTGTTCATGCAAAATATAGGTTATTGTACATTAATCTCTTGTAAATTAAATTGTTTTTCCACTAAAACAAATGGGACATGCCCTATAAAATACGAAAGTTATAAATAATTGAAGTTAACCAAAATTTAAACTTATATTAAAACACTTATACAACAATAATTACCTATATGACTATGTATATAAAACAATTATGTATACAAATATGGTAAAATGTTTTTTAGGTAAAAACTCTATGGTTACTGTTAATATTTTTGTAAAATTCCAGTTTTTTAACAATTTATTCCCAATCTATTCATCTCCTGATAAATTTATCCTGAACATAATTTCTATAGAAACAATTGTCTTAACAAATGTATCCAAGGAAGTTATTCAGAAGAATATCTTCGTCCTTTAGGACGTAGTTTGCACATACGACTCTGAATTTTTACAAATTTGGCCAGTGATTCAGGCAAAAAAATTTGGCATAACTTGTCAAATATGTAATTCCAGCGAATCATTTCGTTCGTCGATGTTTAGCCGCCGTTTCATCATGGACAGAAGTCTTTTGGTTTCTTTAAGTCGCGATCTCAATTTCATTTTTTTGGAGTACTAGCACTCAATGAAGCCGGTGTTTGCGACGAAGCAGGAGAAGTAAGTGGAGACGTACTCGAACAGGTGCCTAATATTTCAACATCTATAATATGGAAAACGTTCAATTATTTAGATATCTATATACATTGTTTTTAAATGAATTAAATCTTACCAACAAAAAGCGGATCAAGCAGTTTAGGTGTAACTGCTGTAAGAGAAGTCTGATCAGCTGGTTGGGTGTGTTTATTGGTACCATAATATCTAAAAAAAAATATTAATTAGACAAGGTAACACTGTTAATGTTATAAAAATTATACCTGAGAATTTTATTTTTTTTTTATTACTAACTAAATTTTCATCTTCGTGGATTCTTTTTAGGGAACTACACCCTTCCAATTGTGGAAACATTGTCGGTATGGCTCGTGGCAATAAACGATTTTCTTCTGGACTTGTATACATACTACTTTCGAAATGTTTACAACAAATTCTGTAGTTGTTATACAAGTATAGGGAGTTTTTACTTAATAAATCTTCCCTATTGCCCGCAATCAACCACATCCTAGCTCTTTAATATAAAAACATAAATACATATAATAGATACACTTTAATTAAATAAATATGTCACATAAGCTCATTAAAACAACAGTGACATGGTATTTTTTAGAGTAAAAATATTATACCTACATTTCAGAATCTTTTACAATGCGAACATTTTAATGTTCTTCAATTTTGTTGAGGATTTACGGCCCTTAACAATACAGGGAAAGCCACCACTTCCACTCATAATGTACTGTAATGAACCTAATTTTTCGACTACCTAAAACAGCCAGTTATTGTATGCAGTTTATATGTTTTCTTTCTTACAATAACTCTATCAACTATTTTCCGTTTACTCTTTCTCTTTCTATGTTTTCTTTATCGTATTCCGCTTCAGTTTCTGTCATCTTTTTATTTCATAAACTTATAATTTCTATTTTCTTTCATAAAATTCTCATGTAAACAATAGCCATCATAACCTTGTTTTCTGACCTACTTTTAATTTTTGACCTACAATACTTTTAATACAATTATTTCATTCTAATTTCATTCAATACTAACCAGAGTGCATCAACACTATGCATTCTGCCGGCCACACCTCCTATTTTTTTGTCTTTTTCTCTAACTGCAGTTGAAAGTGCAATTTTGTAAACAAATAAAATTCTTTTCTGAGCTCCGACCATATGCAACCAGGAATAGGTCTAATCCGTTTAAAATTTAATTAGACATTCCACCGTAATGCGATGATTGGAATTTATTTTTTGCAAAAACGTGATTTTCAATTATTTTCAATTAAAACACCCTAATTACTTGTTAAATCGTTTTAAAACTATTATTTTCGTTTTCTCCAATGTCTAATCTATAATTTCATATGTGTCTTCTGTCTGAAAAAGCTGTGTTTTTGTGTTAAAAATTAAGTTTTGTTCATATTTTCTATCATTTGCCGTCGACAATGTAAGTACCGCATAATTGTTTTAATTAGACTTAGTATTACCGATTTTCATGTAAACTTTCTTTGTATTTTATCCCAATCCTGTGATTTGACCTGATACCTTTTTACCGCGATTTCTCCGCTTTTCCGTGCTTTAATTTGAATTTTGTTTTGATAGAGTTATTTCTTTTTCTTTGCCCTAAAAACCGATGTACTTTTAGTACCCTTGTAATTACTTTTTGTAATTACAAGTATATAGTTCCTAAGTACCCTCATTACGCAGATGGCGTTGTTTTCGATTTCTTTATTACCGATTTTCGTCCCACTTTTGCCAATTTTGGTACCACTCTGCCGAAT
>SSSI01009519.1:0-19766 GCA_004796505.1 Oryzaephilus surinamensis
GCATACCCTTACAATTTTAAACAAACCCTTATTTAAAAGTTTCTATTTCAATAGACGGAAAAGAAAATTGCATTTGTAATGGATTTATTCGAGCTTTGTTTAATTTCATTCAAAAAAAACTCATCCAACACATATATTTAATTGTTTTTCCATCATTTTCCATAGATAAATTTATTATCTAAAAAGGGTCTTTGACCGTTTTTAGTTTAACCACAAGATACATGGCAGCAATTTCAGATTTTCTGATAAAACTTTCCTATATCTTTTGACCAGAAAATGTTTATTGCACATTTTCGGGGAAAAAAGAGCTTTTAACCAAAACAACTTGTACGCTTTAATATTTATCAATCATATTATTATTATTATTTAGAAAATTCTTTACGTTGTATTGGCTGAAGTCATATAAAAATATATATTTTGTGGGCTGAAAATAAAAACAACATAAAGAAAAGACAGTCTTTTTGAAATAATAAAAAAGGAAACACACAAGTGAAATGTGAATTTTAGCAGCTATAAAATTTGAAATTATGGATCGAAAAAAATCATTATCATAGCTTTTCATGGAAAAAGTATATGGAATATATATATATGTATGTTTGTGCTTGAGGCCAATTCTTTTTCTTATAGATATAAAGACTGATAGAATAGCAATATTATTATAATGGGGAAGAATTTTCTACCCCTTACGGCTTCAACACTATATAATACTATATAGCATATTGTAACCATTTTTAAAAAGCTGATGCAAGCAATCTAATATATTGAATATGGATGTGTGATATACTGAAAAAAGAAAAAAAAAGCACTGAAATTGCTTACCTTTCTGCACTCGAAACTAATTTAAACAATTTCCACTTTATATTATAGATTCGATTAACACGAGTATTGCGGATTTTAAAAGGGCCACAAATTTATTCAAGTATTCAACTTTGGAAACTTTTATACTGATAATAAGCGCAAGATATACAGGAATAATGAAATTTAATAGGGGTACTTTTATCTTTAAGTTTATACTATATATTGGAGTCTTCTCATATTATAAAGCACCATAAATTACTATTTATTGTGGCCCATTTATTTGACCATGTCTTATGAAAGTATAATGAATGTCGTCAAATTTATTTAACAAATTTAATCAATCCTTTAATAAGTTGGTGTACTAAATTAAATTACGTTTAGCATCCCCTATTTAGCATACCATTTATTTTGGATTAATGTTCGCTTTGACACTAAAAAAACTTTTAAATGAACACAATTTAAGATGTTTTTAAGCAGTTCAATGTTATATTATTAAAAAATGCAATTTTAAACTGTCAATTGACAAATTTCCGTAATATAAAACGCCCCTTAACAATATTTAACAGCTAAATTTCCTAAAATACAATTTACTTTTCAAATGTGCCTTCAAACTCAAATAGATTAAATTGAATAAAAAAAAAAAGAAGAGAGGAGATGAACGACATTCGCAACAGTTAAAACGAAATGAACGAAAATAACGCTAACCCTTTTATGAGTAGTAAAAGGGGTTCTAAAAATATAAAGAGAGCGATGAAAATCAGATAAAAAGGAAATAGAATACATATTCAAACTTTTTGTTAATCTATATAGTTGTCATGTCAAAATTTTAATTAAAATCATAACGAATTTAATTATATCTATTTAATTGATACAGTAATTTATCATTTTATGTTTATTTACAGTTAAAGAAGTACGAGTAAAAGCTATTTATAAATAATACGGTTAAAATATAGATCGCGAATGGAAAAAAATATTTTCGTTTTCATGAAAAACAAAAAAAAAATATAGACGACTGTTAGGTTCTATTAAAATGGATTGGTTATGAAAGTTCCAGTTTATTTTTTTTTTGTTATTTTTTTCCTCTGGCGTATAGAACAACTCAATTTATGGTAGGGCCCCTGGAGGATGAAATTTCTAACACACACAAATATATAGAACCTTTACTATTGGTCCGTAAGACACATATAGAATAACTATTACTTATATCTGTTCATTTGGGTATTAGATATCAAGCAAATGCAGTGGAGAGAAGCTCCTCTAGAGAGATACTGTTGGTGCGATATAAGGGGAAAGTATATACGGGGTTGTATGTGTGTCGAGTGTAACGTTATCCCATAGGAAGTGTTAAAGTTCAGCATCCATTCTCAATCCATCTCGTTCTCAAATGCTTAGCTTGCGGTTTTACAAAAGCTCGCGCTATTGTTCCGCCAACCTGGGCCATAAGATACCATTTAATATAGGTTATTATAGGCCTTTAAACATCATTATCAGACTGTGTGTCTTCTTCTTTTACCACAGCTTTTCTTTTATGTTTTTCGGGAAAATACAGACACACACACAGATTTTCACGTATGTGAAATTTAATTAACAATTAACAACCGTATAATATGAAACCAATTTTAATTGAGCAAGTGAGCTTTAATACTAACAATACAAATGTTATACATTATGAAAGGAAATCTAATATAATGCTTTATTATTGAATTATTATATATTAGAAGGGTTGCGAAATATAATATATAATAGTATCATAATGCAATTAAAAGTAAAATAAATTACCATATAAATTTTATTCAATTCTACTTTAAAACAAGTATAATATACATATATCATCATTGTATAAAAGAGAAGAAGCAACACAACTATACATTTCAGAATAGATTATACTCATTAAAAATAACTTACACTATAAAATATGTATGGTTCATTTAAGCGTTAGAGAGACTATGGGCGAAAGAGCTAGCTAGAGCTAACTTTTGAATATAATGATGCTATATAACCTCTATATTATCGAATAATGTAAAGCGCGCCGGATACATTTTCGACTTTATCTTTTATGTGAAAGTGTTCTAGCGATTAACAAGTGCTTTAACTCTATAATATACATTTCGACGTTATATTTTTCTTGCTTACAGGATTTAATGACAATTGATCATTCCTTTTTCCAGTTTTTTTCTGGTTGGAGTACAAAAGTACTCTGCACAAAAAAAGTGCAATTTTATTCGCTATATAAAGAGAGTTTTGGTATTAAAAATTTCATCACTTTAGCTCTCGTTCCTTTACAACATTAAATACAGGGTGTTTTTCCACTAAATAACGTTTAGAGTAAGTTTATTTACTTGTTCTGTGTAATACCTAAGTGATTTTTAGTGGAACGAGCGAAGCGAGTTTTTGCACAATTCCAATTTTAGAAAGACTTACCGAACAAAAAGTATTTTTCATTATAAATTCAAACTCAAAATAAGCTCATTTCTGATAGAATTTTAATCAATTTTTCAGTAAACATTTCCTAAAGTATCTTTATAAGTAGGTATACGACTGTTCGGAAAATTTCAGTAATAAACTTTATTAAGACTTTTTAGATATAGATCATTAGTAGAAAGACGGAAATATATAATCGAAAAATTGTATAACCACGCTTTTCTTGTTAAAAAGTTTTCACTCTCCTGTGTAAGCTATCGAAAATAAGAAACTTTATAGTGATTCATCCATTAACCTTATTTGTCGATTACTAATATCGAATGATTGATAGCCAAGCCAGCGTTAACGTTATATATGTATACATATATATATATAGATACCTACCTATTGAAAAGGCGAGTAGAAAATCCTTTTCCGTCCATGACGTTGTAAAAAAAAACGAAAAGTGAAAAACACCACCAAGCAAATTTTACATTCAAGCTACATTATTTTCTTGTTATTTTATGCTTTATAAGAGCTTAAAAACCCGCATACATATACATATATAGTATTTATAAAATAACGCTTTTTAAAAGTTTTAATTTCACATTAAAAACTATTAGCTACATTTGTGTGAAATGAACAAGAAAGAACTGCAATTGAATCAATTGATTGAAAAGAGATTTTGTGTGTGTATTCGACAAGTGCTTTTTATTTCTGACTATTACATATTTAAAAAAAAAGTGATAAATCGCATTTATAAAAGCTTGCTGATGTTTAAATTTTCCTACATAAAGGTGAAAATAAATGATGTACAATAAAACAAGTCAAATTAGTCTCCATCAAAACAACAGACGAGACACACATATATAGAATATATACACAATGAATTGAATAAATATATGTATATAGTATATAGTTATATACATACTTTGTTATTGAAAAACTAAATTACAATTCTGTGAGAACAATAAATTCAGCCATCATCAGTGCCTCTATGCACAAGCAGATGAGTAAATTCATCAAAATGTTTTCAAGTGGGAAAATGAAAAACGTCATATTAAAATGAAAAGCGTTTATGTCGAAGGCATTAAGTGCTATTGTAAAATAGAATACAATGTAACGGAAAAAAAAGTATTAGAATTGAAATTTACGACATTAGTGTGTCACTTAAGATAATAGATGGCAGTGCTGTGCTACGGCATGACGTCATGATGTTGTGTGTACAATACAATCTAGTTCTAGCCTAATGGATATCTTGTTCAAGTGACAGTTTTTGCTTTCAAGATATCTCTCATCTGAAATACAATAATGATTTTAGTTTAAAGATCCCATTTTCTTTTTATATTACAATAAAGTTAAAAAACATTATGGATTAGATTTTGAATAAAATTTCAATTTTCTGACCTGTACTTTTTGACATGTTATAAAATAAGTTTACATCAAATATATATTGTAAAAAAGAAACCCTTTTCAACACTTGTTTCCCATTTTTCACTTGAATAAATATATAACAACAAAAAATATCAATCTTTCACCATGGAAATGGGTACGGACAGGAGATTTTCTTTTGAAAAACGTGATTACAGTTAATTACTTTGCAAATACATACTTAACGATGTGTGCGTATTAGGTGCCGTGACCAGGAGCAAAGTCCGAAAAATGCACAACTTAAACATTTCGTACATTTTATTTTTAAAAACAATTTTATACAAAGTTTAATAAAATCAATTTTATATTTTTCGTACATATACATTTTTTTTTCACTCATACATTATTCATAAATTTGTGTGTGTGTGTGCGTGTGTGTACAACATGCATGCATCACTGAGTTATTGACTTTTTCTCTTCTTGATAATGTAATTCATAGGATGCTTGTACATATTCGTTTTTTCTTCATATAGTTCATAGTATAAAAAAAATAATAAAAAAGATGTATAGCAGTAGTTGTGAGTTTATTGACTCAACTTATTAAATTTTGTGTAATGAACGAGCATCATTTTAATGTGTGACTTGAATAAAACAACTTAGTACTTACCTATAGCTTGTAAACTTATCAAAATGTCAATCAAAATAATAATAACACATTATCCAACATCAGTCATACAATAGTATTCGTCTTTTATGCAATACAACAAGCTCTAGTTATTGCTTATATATACATATAGATACAGCAAAGTTATACGAAACTTTCAACGTATTCACAACAAACTTCGAACTTGATTAAGTATCAAGAAACGTCTAACCTATTCAATTAAAACTTATAACATTAAATTTATACTCTTTTAAGTATTACATAATAAACTGTTGCACAAACTGTCAATAGCTAATCTATTTTGTAAATTATATTAATTGAAAAATCAATTTTGCATCTAGTACAGGTAAATTAATGAAAAATAAAACATGTACACTATAAGCTAAGAATAATTTACTAGGAATGATTCACTCAAAAAGACCTCAAAAGCCAGACAAATTAAATTTCAGATCGAATAATCTCATTAGTCAGCCCCCTTTTTACGTTCATTATGATATATTATTATAGTTACTAGTTTATACAAGCTTGGAAATTTAAGTTATGAAGTATTTATTTTGGCTTATAAGAATAATCAAGACACCATATTTAAATCAATGTGCAGGAATTTTTAAAAAATATATAGATAAGAAGCTAATAAATTGCCTTCAACATGTTGTAAATATATTATCTTAACGGAACTCTGATGGATTCCTTTATATCGGGGAGTAAATATGACGTTTTGAAATATGATTTCGTTGCCACATTAATATTTCAGTCGCACATAGTAAAGCGGATGTGGTCCCTAACATATGTATATATATAAAACTAGTCGAAGAAGAAGAATAAAAAAACTAAAGTATAATAAATGGCCGTTTTGGTTGCAAAAATGTATATTCGCAAAATACTAACCAGGTCTTCGAACTATAATACATTTCATGGAAAAAGCATTTTGTGTTGAAAATTGAAAATATGTTTAAATGTTTCCTGCAAAAGTCTCTAATGAAGATGCGTTAAGTCAAATATACATTTATAATCATAATCATTATTCAAGAGTTGGCTAATTCATTTTTCCAGAAATATTCAAAGATATAATTTCATCTGGAAAAAAGGTACTTAATATTGCTCTATGTGCTTGGATGGAAAAAAAGATTATCCGTCGCTGTGTTGATGTTTTTTTCGGTTAAAAATAAGTTCGTATAAAATATTTCTGTAATACTATTAATAAAAGGAATATTCAATTTATTTTTTAAATGAAAACCATGGTTTGGGAAAAACATGTAATTTTTCACGTAAATAAGCGTTTTTTAGTATTAAAAATTGCTGTGCCCGCCACTTTTATACATTATAATATATTTTTCAACATTTTTAAATCAAAAGCTTTCAGTGGCATTTAATTTATATTTTGTTTGACAACTTTTTAAATTAAATTTTTATTTTTATACATAATTATAAACAAATTTCTCTTTTCAACAAACTAACTGCATGAACATGTCGTTTTTTTCCAGGTATTAGATTACTGATATGGTATGTGCAATAGGGCGATAAATTAATCACGTTTGAGAAAAAATTCTATTATATTTTTTAGTCACGTTATATACGTACAATATAATATTACCAATAATGAGTTTTTAAATTAGTTTTGCCCCTCCGAATGAATGAATGAATAAATTTTATTTATTATAGTTAATAATAATCGCATTAATTAGTAAAATATATAATATAGTTGAACAGATTCTAGATTGGTAGATTTTCGTAAATAAATTAGCCTCAGTTGGCGCCTGGCCAGTTTGTGGCACACATTTTCCTAGACAACACCCGTGGGAATTTATCCCAAAAGCTCCCGTTCGTTTCTCAGTGCAGAAAAAACCCCGGGCCAGCTTTTACTGGTGTGTATCGGCGCCCCGCCGAAAATAGAACCAGAGAACCCAGTTTTACTACAAACCAGACGCCATACAATGTCATCATAAACTCCATGGATAATTTGCCATTTGTTTTTCCAAATGAAGTTTTAGTTTTGTTTTAAACACCCTCATATTAGGGCACTTAAAATTCTGTTAGTGGTTTTATTTTCTATGTGCTCGTGTTATACGTATATATATTATCCTACCGCCCTTCTAAAATGGGTGGTCTGTTTAATTGTATATTTCTTGTTAAATGGTAACAATTTTTGACATGGAATGATGATGCATCTCTTAATTTAATAATGAATTTACAATTTAAATTAGAATTATCTCCGACTCTTCTTTTTGCTTCCAAACGAATTCTACGCTAGAGAATAATTTAGTTGAGTTAAAAAACAAGATGCAAATTTTTTCGTTAACAAAAGGCCATTTTAACATTTTTAACTATTGTAACACAACGGTTTTATGACAGCTTGTAAAATATATAATGGCTATCAAATTTTATACTATATAGAAAATAGAATAGAGCAAAATAGACTTTAATTAAATATTTAATTATTCAATTACATATAGTTATATAAAAGGACTAACAGAAACAGACTAGTAGGGCATTTATTTCATTATACATTTTTAAGTATTTGTCTAGACAGGCAACGATATCTACTAATACGGACATTCTATGAAAATTTTATAGTTGTTAATTCTGTTTGATAGTTGAATTCGAATTTTCCATTTGTTTTGAAACAAGTTTTTTACGTGTTCATGTTTAAACTAATTAAAATGAAATCAGAAATGAGATGATGATTTTTGTTACAAATTAAAATTCTTTCAGAAACATGTTTATTTCAAATTTAAATTTTGTGAAAATGGAATATGTAATTTTATATGTTTATGAATGAAACTATATTTAAAAAACCATATTTTTTTTTTCAAAAACTGAGAAAACAATTAAAATTTGATACATATAAACAGTTTAAATAAAAACAGACATTTTAGACGTTCGAATTTCCCAACAAAATAAGATTTGTCACTTGCGCGCAAAATAAAACAAGATAGATAGTCAATTCATTTAAATTATATGTAAGAAAACTAGGGAATGTAAATTTAAAGACACTTGTTTTACAAATTCAATGTAAATTTAATTCCATCAACACTAAACAAATCATTTTATTCAATTAATACATGTAAAGGCAGTTTGTTGAAAATGTTGTCACAACTTTTAATCAAAATTGAAACATTTTCTTTTTACAAATATGTACTTTTATTTCTAATATAAATTTCCAATTTTCGAGTGATACACAATACACATATATTTATTTCCACAACAATTCATTTCAGCAAAGTAATAGATCTTGTAAAGTTTAGAGCTTAAAGTAAAGTGGTAAGAAAAGCCTCTCTTCTCTACTTTTAAGGGGGTTATTATGGGTTAGTCTGTGCAAATTCCCAAACCGTCCAAGGAAAAAGGACGATACCCTGATTACATTCACCTTGTTGGCCGCAACTTAGTCGACCATCCCTAATCATATAATATTACTACCATACTATACATATACATATATGTACCTATATATAGTGAAACAAGTATTTACTCTATAACCCCGTTAGAATTACGCCCAACTAGACACATCCATTACATACATGTATAAACCTGTATATCCTATTTCAAGATTTCAAAATGTTTAATTAGAAATTTACATACAGTTGGATTATGTGTTAATGTCCATATAAAATGACCATCGGTCTATGATGTAATCAAAAAGGAGAACACACACAGCACAAGTTATATAAAGTACCTGCTGGTTTAGATTCAAGCTGGTGAGCATTTTGCCACAAAATTAGATATTCAACAGTTTTCATGCATGTGGAAATTTCATACTTCTACAATAATATATGTTTAATGGCTTATTTTATTACTGGATAATTTTCAAGTTTGTCCATTCAAACAATTATCAAATGCATAATGTCCTTTCTACATTACACCATAAATTTTAACAAGAAATTGATTAATTTTTGATGAAACATACAACAATAATAATAATAATTTGTCGAAAAATATACAGGGTGTCAATTTAAAAACTTTCAATGCTCTATAATACCTACTCTGTCAATTGTGCAGCGGACTATAAAATTGTGGGATTTTTGAAATAGTTAAAAATCGTATATTTCTATTGGTGTTTAAATGAATAAATGCTTTGAAATACCAATAGAAAACCGCATTATTCAGAACTTGCCGAACATAGCCGATTGCTAGAGTCCGCTGCACGGGTCAAAAACTAAAGCACTTATTGACATAAACTCAAAAACGATTTCTAGAGTGTCTAGAGAACTCTTTCACTGATCACTCTACTCTCAAACGCTTCACACACAGCATCTCAATTTTTCTAAATAGAATGACCCCACTTAAAATATATCATTGGAAAGCTTATAGAAAGTGCTATTCAACGGTACTAATTAATGTGCATGTTTATTAATCAAATTATGGAGTCAAACGCAAAATTAATTTTTGATATGTTTCTAGCGATGAATTAATAAATATTAATACAAAAAATATCAGACAAATATGTTAGACAAAAAAAAAAATAGTTGTATAGTTTTCAAATAAAGAGAAGCTTTTAAAGTTTTTTTACGAAATATATATTATTTTGGGCATTTAAACTAATATATCATGTGAAGCTATTAGAAATTGAAGGAGGGGGATTAAAATAGAAGCAAAAGAGCACATTTTTGTTAAATGTGGCCATTATGCCAAAACATTACAGATATTAGCCCTGATGTGTATGTTGTAGGCCAGACAATGTGACTCGATGTTGGTGTAACACCTGAACATAATGGCACTAAACTACTACACTTGACGCACTACCCTTTTATCGACATTCTTCTTCCTACACTCTCTGTCTCGCTAGCACTGTGTGACATCCCCGTGACAAAATAACGATGATCGCCACCCTCAGCACCTCAGCTCTATCCTTTCCCCCGTCAAACATCAAACAACAAAGGTTTTTTCATTAAATTCTTCGTCTCTTTATACGCCGTTTTAAAAGTACTTCCTTCACTTTTTATTAATATTCACTCTCAATTTCTTGAAATGCAAACAAACAATATATGTATATCTATATAGTAATTAGTATAAAACCATCGGCTATTTTTCTTTAATAAAATGTTTTTTTTGTTCGTCAATTCAAATTGAAAGAATAAATGATTAACTTGAAACATATCTTTCAAGTTCTCAATGTGAAATGTAAAAAGAGGTAAAAATTTCATTCGTTGCACAACGAAATTTAATTATCAGATAAAAACGCCATCGTCTCTCTCGGTGTGGCAAATTAAAAAACAACTCAAATTGATTTCATAATGAAGACTTTCAAAAGCTTATCGCATGGGCCACTTTGTTTAAGCATTTTTCTTCTTCTCTCTTCTCTGTAGTGTCTTTTGTTTTAAATAGAACAGTATTTAGTACGCCACTTTATAAAAGCTAATTAAACTTAGCGGGGGGAGGGCACCGTGGAATGCAAATTATAAAATAACGCTAATTGTGGAAATATTTTCTAAAGCTCGTCCTGTACAACAATTGCAGATTTAATAAACATTCATTATGTTTATCGTTATATTGTTAAATAAAATTTATAGTTTTTAGAGCAGGTTTTAAAATGATTAAGCTCGCATTTTATAATAGTGTGTCAGTTTTTGTTTTTTAACTATTATAACACCCATTGTGTATATATGAAGCTTTAAGCACAAGAGAAAGAGCGCAAAAAAATTGTTTTTCTCTACATTATAAAAACATTCTATATATTCTATACTTTTATATTCCTGTCCTATGCTTTTGTATTGTAAAAGATTTATGTATTAATTCTGGTAGCTTTGTAATGTTAATAATTACACTATAATACTTATTTTAACCAAATTAAAATAAAACAGTAATAAATATGATGGGTGAAAATTTTCATTTCTCTCTTTTTCTTTTCTCTCTCTGTGTGTGCAACAAATTCTATTTTCATTTTTCGTAGCTCTTTCTATGGCAATGGAGTGCGAATTATCTAGCTGTGATTATAAGTGAACAACACATAAAACCCAGGTTTAATGACATTTTGCAACAGCCTGTACAACAATAAAGTATGTGTTAATTTCTACAGAAAAGCTACAATAAAGACACGTTGAAACTCTCTTGCATTTCTCTTATATACATATACATGTATATAGATATGGTGGTGCGACTACGAAAATGCTATTTAAAATGATTATTTCAATTACATTCAGACAATTGCAAAACGACTTTAGCTAATTATTTCCTACGAATGTGAAAATTCTTGGAACCTGTCTTAAATTTTAATTTTTTTTTTAATGTAAAAGTTTCTAAAGGCATCTGATAACGACAATAAAATCTATGTCCATTTCAATTAGTATTATTACGTCCATATAATACTTTTATGATTTTATATTTATATGATAATACTGTTTGAAATAAATTTTATTTAAGATGACGTAACGATATATATAGAATCCAATGAAGAAATAAACTTTATCCGCTTTTAACGAAATGAAATGTTCTCAAACACACAAAGAGAATACTAGTTTTCTTATTCTTTCATAGCCACTATTTCACAATATCGACATTGGTGTATTTATTTGCTAGTAGAAACGAATTGACCGCCACACACTAATCTATTTTATTTATCCTTCTTTGTATATGTGTTTACATCGTTTTTATCGATAGTACAGGATTTGTTTAATATGTTTAAATAATTGTAAAATTTTCCCGTTTTCTTTTCCTCTTTGGCGCTCGTCGGTATTTCAAAGTATAAAATCCGGAACGCATAAAGTATTTTCAGGAGAGAGAAAATTAAATGAAACTCTCAGGTGTGGAAAGCTATTAAATCTTCATAAAGTTTAATGTTGACGGTATAACCGAAACCAGAGATGGATCCCACTAATCACACAGCAATATATATACACACATAATTACTTAAAATATATACCCATACATTGAACGATAATATAAATGCAATTTAAAGTATTTTAAAGTGTTTCAGCAACACTTGAGTTGTCGATATTTGTATATAGATAGGTGAGAGAATTAAAGACATTGACAATTTCGTTGAAGAAAAGTTTACCAGATAAAGTATATAAGTAATTAACTGTCAAAGTAAGTTTCGAAGGTTCAAGTTTTGCGTTAAATAACGTAGATACTCTATAATAGTTTAGTTTAATTATTCTATTTTAGTTTTGAACATAGTAGTTAGGTAGATTTAATATGATTAAAAAGTTTTGTTAAATTAAAAGATGTAATATTATTAAATAATGAGAGAATTGAAAAAAAGGAGTACAATAAAATTTAGAAAAGTTGGAACTAATAGGGTAACATTTTTTTTATTATTATAAAGTATAAAATGTGTTTTTTGGGGTAAAAAAATAAAGAAAATTTATTTATCATCCCTATCCAATCCATTTTATTTTCTAAAGAAGAGAAAAATGACGTGTCATGACCATGAGTAATACAATGTATTATTTCATATTTTATACAGGGACGTATAATATAGTATAAAAAAAATTCGTTCATCATAAATACTCGCAACAACAATATTCCTTAAAACTGATTACACAACATTATCTCAAGCCTCTTAAAATAAATGAATACTGGTAATTTTAAAATTGGCCATTTTTCTAAGCACAGCTTTTTTCAACCAAACAATACTTTATCAACACCCTCTCCAAAAAGAAAACATTATTTTTATTAAGCATATTCTATATTAAGCAAAGAATTGAATAATTTCAAGCAATGTATTAGACTAGGTCTTTTATATTCAAAAATATTTTGCGAGAATTTTATAATATTCATGTATTCTAAATTGAAGATTATGATATAAAAATAACCAACCACCTACACGCTTAGAAAGTTTTTAATTAATTAATAAATTCCTATTTTCAACAACCATGAAAGGTGTACAAAATCAATTAGCCATATTACTTCAACTTCTCAATGTCCAGTTTAGGCATTTTAAAAGGATTTTCACTTTTATATAAAATATTTACCAATTGAAATGTTTTTCAGCTACTTACTAACAATTAAAAAATCAATAGTATTATCATGAACAATATGTTATTTTCTTTGAAATCCGTATGGAAAATTTAAACCACATACATGCATTTACATTATTCTGTTTTCCCTCTTTTTATTACTAAAAGAGTATCCTTTATGGTTTCATCAAAGTGAAGTAGGTTAATTTAATTATTAAAGTTATATAGAGTATATAGGGAAGCGCAAAAAAACAAGAAAAAGGACAAAATGCGGTTTAGTATGAATGGAGGCTACTTCGGAAAAAGAATTACCGTACACATTCAACCTCAATGTATCTTTTCTTGTTGTAAACATTACGTGACTGCGTTAGTAAAGTAGGACTGTTGTCTCATAATTTTGTTACGACTTACTGGTGTCAATTTTCTATATCCGGCCGTGTATTTTCCTTTAACTTAATTTTCCGTCCACTATTGAGCGCGCTTTTCGCAAAAATAATATTTTAAATGTTCGTGTAATATTTTTTATTATTGCACTACAACCATTTTATGAAAGAACAAAGTAAAACATGTCATAGACATAAAATGATTTATTTCCGACTTGAAGATAATAATAAACCAAAGCCATCACACGTGACTAGTTAATAAAAAGAAAAGAATAACACATTTTTCCAACATTTTCTATTTTATACGAGTATTATTTTGGGGCAATTAATCATGTAGTTTTGTGTTTTTTTTTATTTGCTATTAACACACAAAAAAAAACAACGATATAAAGATCCTCAAACGTGCACAATATTACATTTAATGTATATTGTTTGAAAATTTACATTGAAAAGAGTAAAATCAACAAAATCCTTTGCTCTTTCATGAATTTTCTATGTAATTTAAGGCTCTCCACACAGTAGATTATTATTCAAAAAAAAAGTAGATTGAGAGCCACACACAAGTAACAATGAATACATTATGATCACTTCAGGGACTAAACTGGGCGGTTTCTGTTTTCAAATAAAGAATTCTGAGATGCTTATTTTGTAGCAACAGAAAAACGAGAAACACTTGAATCAGCTTCTTGTATTGGGAATTTGTAGGAAATGGAACTGTACGGAGTTCAGGGCCAGTATTTTCATGCATGCCTCTATAAATTATTTTGCAATTTCCCATATGATTAGATGAGATATTAATAAAACTGACTAAAATTAATCAATATCCTCTTGCTAATTTACATGCATTTAATAAATTTTCTTGTGTGTGTGTGGGTGAAGCGAGTGCCTTTCTAGTTTATCTATCTTCCTCTGGTACTTCCCCTTTTCATCAAATTCTACAAAACTTTCCTCATTAGATACTGCTACAAGTTAATTTTCGTTTTGTTTGATGGAAATTCTTGTTTCAAGAAAATGTATAATTTATTGTCAATTATAAACATAAATTTACAAAACGATATGATGTTTTATGGTAATTTCACTTCATCGAAACTCGGCTTCATCTTAGTTGTGCTTTTTTTCCTCGCAGTCTATGTTGTTAATTGATCTCTTTGGGAGAGAAATAGAAAGTCTACAGGATTAACAGTTTTACTGAAAAGTTGACGAACCGAAGGAAAACCCCACTAAACTTTATATATAAAACCGATTTTTCTCTTAAGCATTTCAATTAAGCACATTTCAGTATTGAAGAGTTTCGATTTATATTAAAAACACCATATCTTGCAATAATTTGAAAATGTCACAAAGGACACTCATAAAATATGGTTTTCTTTGTTTAAAACCTCAAATATATCTACATTATTATCTGTTCAGGGTATTGTGCTATTGACCTTAAAGTGGACTTTAAATTAAAATTCTATTTTACCGTTTGAAACAACAAATAGGAATTCCATTCTGTTTTGTTTCAAAAGGGACGGCTTTATTGAAAATCAGTCGCATGTAAATTAGTACTACAATCATATTTACACACTGTGCCCTCCATTGTTTATATGTTTCGTAAATGAACAGTACATTTTCAATTAGAAATATAAAAACATTTTGGATACGTTCATTAAAAACTAAATTGTTTTATAACTGTAATACGATTTTGGCTATAATCCGAAAACTTTCAAACAATTTCCAAGAAGATCCGTAGAACTTTGTTTATACTTTACTAAAATAATTTCCAACTATTTAACATATTTTATAATAGACACAAAAAATTTTTTGCATTACACGTACAGTGAGAAAATGTAGCTGTTTGTCTCCAGATCATATCACATATATACCAAAAATCCCTTAAAGACCGTTAAGGGAACGCATAGGGCAAAATACCAAAAAAAAAAAAACGAAAATCTTATATAAACGTTCGTGTTCTTGTTGGCCCCTAAGGGAGGATATCCAGTCACCGGATAAAAGGGGAATATATAATGTCCCGTAAAAAAGAACTTGTAAAATATTACGACTATATAAAAATTTCTAATAATTAAGAAACGCACGCACTCTTTCATTGTTAAAGCTTGGAAAATATAAAAAAGAAAGTTATTAGAGGCTGTTTATTCCGTTGCCACAACATTTGAAACTTTTTCTTCATTTCATTTAATTTTTTTTTGTTGCAGATGTGACAGCTCTTCGTAATATGCAAATCAAGGTACCAGAAGCTGTCCGTGTTGGTGATACGGTGACATTGGCATGCGATTATGATTTGGAATCGGTGGCATTATATACGATTAAATGGTATCGTAACGATGAAGAATTCTATCGATATGTGCCCAAAGAATCACCACCATCCAAAGTATTCACAATGCCCCATGTATTTGTTGATGTAAGTTTTTTTTTGTTGTAAACATCTGGCAGCAAATTATGTTTGCAAAATTAGTTTAATGCATTTTCGTTTACCTACTACAGTGGAGAGCTTAAACATAATTTTTATAATGTCACATGGATTTTGTACATAAAACACGTGTTGACTTAAACATTTACATAAAAATAACCCAAGGAACACACAGAAAAATTATGCATTATATAAAAAATACATTTATGTATTTAATTTGTTAGAAATGGGAAGGAATCGAATAAAAATTCATCAAAGCAAATAAGAAATTCTGTCGAAATACACAAACATATATCCTATACATATATGTATATGTGTGTGTGTGTGTTTGAAAAAGCCAATTCCGATACTTTTCCCGAAATTTCAATTTCCATTGTGTAAAAGTGCACCACCACCGTTTCCATTCTATTGCTTATTTTTCCCCAAACACCACATACATCAAACGATGTGTATCGAAGAAAAGACTTTAAATTCGAATGAAATCCGACGCAAACATATACAGAGAACAAAAAAATAAATTTGCGGTGATCGAATGGGTAAACTGGTTCATTTAGTTAAATTTATGGTTATCTTTTGATTTAATGTCAAGGGATATACATAAATATGATATTCAATGCGGAGAAAATATACATATCTACGCTATTTTTTTTTAATTCTTTTATGTGCTAGAACGCTCTTTTTTGATGAATTCAAATCAATAAAATCGATTCGACTTCCATTCAACAAATGCCTGTTTTTTGTTTTTTTTTTACATTTGTATTCTATAAATTAATCACTGAATACTCGTAGTGATTTCCAAGACAGTTAATTAAACTATATGGTGGAAAAAAACCATAATACAAAGTATTTTCTTGTAAAATATCTACAATATTACTTTTCACTTGAATGATTTATTATCTAATTATTTTATAGCGTCATGTTGAACATATGTTACTGCCGAACTAACCCGTAAAATGAAAGATTAAACTTTACAGCTGGCACTGAAACTGTAAAAACTTACACACGGGACCATGTTAACATCAATTGCATTAAAACAAATAAAGCAAAAAATTTTTTACACGCACCTTAAGACAAAATCAACTATTTTATAAGGTGTTAAAAAAATGGCAATAAAAAAATCCTTCAGGAAATGTCATCCAGACATTACAGCACAAGATGGATAGTGTACCTCCACTTTCCTTTAATCTGTGCTTATTTAAGAAAGAGAAAAGAAACGAATTTCAGTTCAACTTGACAGCTGAAGTGGCTGCAAGTTTTTTCTTTGACAACAGTTGATCCGTTACCGACTGTTTTTTTATAATAAATTTTTTTGTATATACACACGTTTGGCATTATTTTCACTTAACCCTCTTAAATATATTAAGGAAGTGTATTTCGTGAGAATATAAATTCGTTTTACCTGTTACACGAAAAGAAAAAAATATTGTATGAAAAATTGACTACAATTATTTATACAAAAGTATTATATTACATTTTCTGAGAAAACTTTTTAAAGCCCAAAAATGACAAATTAGCTATTAGATATATTGCTTTTTTGGTGGGCTAATAAAATGTGACAAAGTGTGAAATGTTGTCGGACGATATTGTCACCTAAAGGGCCGAAATAAATATTATAAAAGTGTTTTTCGCTTCTTTCAATCACATTATGATAACTGCTCAAAAGATGTGAGGGAAAAACATAACAAGAATGCAATCAAAGTGAAGAAAAGTTTCGTCGTCAACTTGTACTTTATAGTTATAATAATAAATTGTAAAAGAGAGAAGAAATATATGCGTGTACAATAATATATATATTTTATCAAAGAAGGACCGGTTTTCAGGAAAACTTATGCAAACAGTTCTGAAAAAGGCTAAACTCCATTCTACGTAGAAGATATTCGAAGTCCAGTGAATTTATAGTATTGAATTGGCCCAAAACGACTATAATGGCCTTTAAAGACCTCACCTTATCTATGAATAGAACGAAACGAGCAACTCGAAATGCACCACTTGAGCAAATTTACGCTTGGCTACATTCCTAAGTTTGTGTATAGTAGTAAAAAAAGAAAAAAAATGTATAAGAAAGTCCAAAAAAAAACTAGGTAGTTTTATATAATATATATTTTCTATAACAAGCTTGTTATGCTTTGTAAACTTCTGTTTCTGTCAAATTCAATTCAATTATATTGCTCAAATCAACAAACATTCATAATAATAATAATAATAACCTCTGTATAAGTAAGGAATTGTATAGAAAACTCATCAGATAGAAAGAGATGAGTCGAAAATTTATATAGTATAACAAAGGAGCATTTTCCACAAAGACAAATGGTAAGCTATAAAAAAGTACATGAACACACAATGCTCCAGTTGTGAAAATAGCTTGTCACAAATGATTGCTAAATAACAAACAAGGCTGTCAATATTTCCATCATACAATAACAACAAAACTGAAAAAAAAACCTATACGACAAATATATTTTATTAACTTGACTGAAACACAACGGCTATTTTTTGTTATGTATTTTGTTTTTCGAATTTATATAATATATATAAATAAGTATGTATATATATTTCGGGATTTTTGTGAAACAAATAAATCAATCAACTTGAAAATCATTGTCGTTTCGCGCAACATTGGCTACGAGGAATAGAAATTGAATAAAAGTTAATTAAATCAAAAGAATAAAAAAACACTGAAACAAAGAAAACAGATTTTGTTGATAATAATGAATTGAAAATCATGGTAAAAATGACGCAATTTAATGTGAAAAAGCGTTAAACTAGCAATTATTCCTCATCCTTTTCGTATCCTTCGACAGATGTTTGTTGGAATGGCTTGATAACTTGTCAAATATTAAAAAAAGTGGTAAGAATGAAAAGAAAAATGACATCCCTTTTCGATAAGCACTATATGCATATCATATTTACATTACACTTGCTTGCACCTTATGTATAAATCGATTCATTTTTCTCTCACACTCTTTTTTTTTCTTGCTTCAAAGGACAATCACTCATAAATAGAAAAAAATTTGCAGAAAATAAGAACATTTTTCATGCACTCACTTTTTTTTCGTCATTGAATAAGTAAATCTTTTGAATAATTCATCTATATAATATAACTGAAAACCATCCATATATATACAAAGTAAAAATATATGTATAATATGTTTAAACCCAAAAAATTTACATTGTAAAGTTTGTTTTAATAAGAAAACTTATAATATTAAATTACAGAGCAAGTTTTTCGGGGGAGTGAAATTTTCTTATAATATATAATGTGAAAATTTATATCGCCCCATTTTTGATATGGAAAATGCCAATGTTAGAAAATAGTTGCAAAATGTTTTAATAAGATTTAGATGATAATAATGCGATTCATAAACTTATATACCCTTATATAAAACAGACATTCCGCATTTATATTGTATAAATTCCACATTATACTTATATGTATATATGATTGTAATATTTTAATTATCATAAATGTTAATTCTATTACTATGCTTCATCTATTTTGGAGGGGCTTGATTGACAACTTTTTATATTTTATTATACTTTGCACTCCTACTACCTTTGTAAATTGAATTGTAAAGAAGTCGACGACGAGCCATAAGCGAAATAAAACGTACTACACAAAATCATTCATTTTTTCATTTAAATACATTTTTGTCATTTTATTGCACCAAGTGCATACACATCATACACGCAAACACAAACATATTTTGGTCCTTCGAACCAGATCCAAAGAGATTTAAAGAATCAACGCCATACAAGTGGAAATTGTGGTCCGCATGTGGTATTTTTATGGACATTGGAATTTGGAACGCCATTTTCCTTTCAACCATACATCAAATTCTCAGCTA
>SSSI01009524.1:0-10705 GCA_004796505.1 Oryzaephilus surinamensis
CTTATAAGTAAAATCCGGTTTTGTAGAAAAGTTGAAAAATAAAAATATTACTATAACATGTAGCAAAATTACAATTTATTCAGGTTAATATAATTTTTACAATATTTTTTGTGGTATTTATCTAAATATAAATGAGTTGCGTTTAAAAGAAAAATTTGGTGGCGCCAGCTCGTAAGCCGTAGACGAAGTTGACATTCCTTCAAATCTCAAGTGCAATGTTACAAACGGAGTAAGTAACACTTTCAGCTCATAGATGGCAAAAGATTGAATTTTGATTTAAAATCAGTAGAAAAACTTATTTTATTTTGCATTTTACAGATATACATCTTTCTGTAACCGGTCTATACGTGTGCAAAAAATATAAAATATTCAAAAATAGTTATTTTATAATAATAATAATAATTAAAAACAATTTTTAAATAATACTTAAGTACTAAAAAAAATTAAACGTTCAACTAACCCCATTGTAAAGCAATAAATCTTCACAGTTTCATTTTTCATCTCTCGGAATTTATGTAGAATGTTATAGTATTGGGTACAATTTTTCAATCCCTTTATAAAAATTTAATTAAAATCATTTTAAAAGAATTTTCATACTTTTTACAACAATTACTATACAGTGGAAAGAAATAAAAAAAAAATATTGAATCAACAGTATACAATTTCTTTCGGGCCAATACTTTAATCAAGTGAATAAATTGCTTTTTCCCTTTAAAACATCCAAATTATTACGTCACGTAGCTTGATAGTAATTTATTTCCAGTGCTGGGCTCGTTGACATGGAAACGCGAACTTTTTTCCTTGTCTACACGTAGAATTTAATTAATTAACAAATATATAGTCGACTATATGGGATGAAATTTTTTTTGAACAATTGTTATTTCCATTTTAGTGTATAAAAACGTGACTCAACTATTTCTTATGGGCATGGGGGTGATTAATTAAGTTTTGGCTTTTGGGCGCGTGCTCGATCTTTATTTTTTTCACGTTTTTTCTTCGCGTTTCTTTCGTCTTCACTACCCCTGCTCTTCTGCTCCAATATATATCTGTAATACACCACTTGAACAGTTTTGTTTCAAAAGAATGCGTTCAATTAGGGTAAAACTTTTTAATTTGTCTTAAAAATTGTGCCTTGTCATCATCCCCTTTTGGAAAAACGCGTTTCATAAGTAGTAGAAAACTAATTACTTAACGACGATGGAATTAAATTGCATTTTTAACGTTGAGGGTTGTGTTTTTTCGTATGTAGTGCACAGTCAACATCACAGATGGCGCCATGTGTTTAAATTTCGATTTTTTTTAGTTAATTTTATGCACACACCTGAAAATAAAAAATATTGAAAAAAAATAGTATAATAATGAATAATTAATTAATAGATTATAAGTACATATTGAAAATGAAGTAACTATCACAAATTTACACACACACATATATATGCATAATTCAATTTAATTATTATTTAGACAGAGATTGAATTTACATATATAGTTATGTCGGTCCTTATTTATCTTATATAATGATTAATGCTATCTATCTCCTACTGCGTTTCAAATCGTTTTAAATTGGCAACAACAAAAGGCATATAATAAAGATTTTGAAAGGGACCACACACGTTGAATGTTGTGGCTGTGCAGTGATTGGTGTACTAAGCCACACCTACGCGACAAGGGTGGGGTCAGGTGTGTTACATGAATGCATGGAACGGTGGTGGGAGTTGGGATAGTGGGTGTGCACGTATTTATGATTTTTTCCCCTTCCATACGAGCGGGAGAGGGGATCAGATCTATGTATATGGTGGTGGTGGTGGGGATGAACCGTATGGAATTCTTTCCGTTAACATATTCGATGACATTGTCGTGATTTATTAAAAATTATATATAATACCTATTTATGTACAATGTACATCATAATTTTATTAGTTATTAGTATCGTTTAAGAGAAATAAAATTAAATTGTTAATATTCCGCAGAAGTAATAAAAGTGTTTTGATATAAATGTAATCATTTCCATATATATATAAATATATAAAAGTACTAGTTGTGTACTACTTTATCTAACTTGTTATTTTAATTAATGTTAATAATTGTTTCACGTAAGTATATAATAAAATTGTCGACATGAACAAACGGCGTGGACACTCATCTATTTGCACGATCCGTTTTTGCTTTCATTTATAAAACTAAACCAGTTACACTAAATAGTATTTTATATGTTTCTAAGAAATAGTCTTAAGAAATGGTACTGCTATTGCGGTATGGTACTTATTTATGTGTGATAAAAATGCCATATATAATAATGTATGATTTCTTCAAAGAGTGATAATTATTTCAGAATATATTTTGTGCATATTTTATATATTATTTTTTGCGTTAAAATAGTTTACCGACTGATTCATGCGCTATAAAGTGCGATAAATTGTAGTAATAATTTATTAGTGTAAACATAAACATGTGTGCGTTTGCAACGGTTATTTACTTGTGTTAATTTTTCTTTAAATACAATCTTTTATTAACTAGAAAAGATTAAATAAAATAGTTTTTGGAAAAGTACGTATTTTGTAAAATATTATAACTTTTTTCTGAATTAAATACACATTTAAATAAATGTATGATATAATAGTTATAATAAATTTTGTTGCGGTATTATTTAGATAATATATGTATACATATATTTATTTTAACATTAAAGGAAGTAATTATGTAATCTTTATAAATTCATTAATTCTTTGCTGTGTGAGGTCTTATTTTAATTTAATAAGAAAAGTTGTTTTTATACTTTAAAACAACAACTTGTTGATAAATATATTATTAATGTACCTATATACGTATATTTTATCTAGATATATGTATATACCTATTATTGCTTACAGTCAAAGTTGGGTATATAAATGTTAAATACCTAAAACGTGGTTTAAATGCGAGATGAGAAATCAAATCCAGCCGACGCAGGTTCGAACCCCGCTCAAGTCGAACTTTTTTTTGTCATTTTTGATTAAATTGATTTTTTATATTATGAAAAATTTCATATTATTTCATATTAACCCAAATAAGTATTAATATTAGTATTAATCGAATTAATTTTTAATTTCTATTTGACACTTTTATACATACTTTCAAAAATGTACGAATTACTCAAAATTTTTCTTATATAAGGTATAGGTTATTATACATCAATCTATTAAAAATTAAACTGTTTTTCGAATAGTATAAAAAAAAATAGGGCTTGTCATTTGAAATAAGAAAGTTATAGTTGATTGAAGTTGACCAAAATTTAAACTAATATTAAAACACTCTGTATAAACTTCTGGCATAATTTTTTATTTCATTAGAAATCATATAACATAGTTAGTCATTATGCAAAATTTCAGTATTCTATCGATTTTCTTTCCAAAGATATGAAGCATTTTCGAACCGGATGTAATTTTCAAAATTTGTCATAAAAAAATTAGTAACTCGAAAACCTTCAACTTTAGCCACAACATACTTTAGACAAAGTCCACTTTAAATTTAAAGTAGAATCCAAAAATGAAATAAAAAATTGGATATTCCACTTAAAATAAGGAAGTAACACTCAGTTTCCGGTATAACCGGAAGTGACACAGCAATGAAAATATTCTAATTGAATTAGGACCTCTTCTAAACGATTAAATCCAAAATTTGGTAAAAATTCCTTTATTAGTTTTCAAAGTAATTACGTATATGGGGCAAACTTAAATTAAATCACCCTGTATACTCGTAATAGGTACAAATTAATAAAACCATCATACAACATAAAATACTATTCAATACAATATATTATTAGGTCGTACTATTATAGAATCAGTAATCAAACAAGACATTACACAATTGTATAACACTATTACTATCAAAGTTTAATAATCAAGTTAAGAACTTGAGAAAAGTGGTTAATGTTCACAACTTCACACACATAGGTATGAGTATGTAATTTAATGAAAATAATACAGTGTGTGTTAAAAGAAAAACGAATAGTAGGAAAAATAAATATTAAATACATATAAATACATGTACATATACAGATCAAGTGTGCACGTGCATATGCATTAAGTATAATACTGAAAAGTACTCAGTCCATAATCTCCCACTTTGCGGTTTATCATGTTATAAATAACCCATAAAACATGTCAAAATCACTGGCCTAACATTATACCGTGTATATTGCATAGTAAGCGACGGATTTTATCGACCCTGCCCAACGTTCGTGCCATTCGTTTAAAATGTATTAAGGCCGGCCCAACTAGTGTAGCACTGTAGGCGTTGTAGCTCCGCCCTCGTTTACCTATCAACCGTCAGATGGCTGTGGTGACTCGTGCTGGCTAGATCGATCAAAAAGAGCGCTTTCCCGTACACATTCTTGCACTAGTATTAAATTAATAAAAACAGTAGTGTTTTTCCAAATAGTAGTGTTTTGTGTATTTTTAAACAAGTGTTTTATTATGTGCATTTTGGAAATGATGGTTTAAAAAATGGCTACATTAGCTAGTAATTTAGTTGCACAAACACATCATCATCATCATCATTTCGGTTGTGGTGGTGGTCGACAAAATTTGGACAATTGTACAACTGATGGTTCGATATCGATGGATTCTAGTGACAATTTCGATAGCAGAGATACGCCGAATTTACTGGAACCGAATGAAAATAGTTGTAGTAGTGATGATACGGTATTGTCCGTCGGTAATGAAACAACACCAATTATTTTACAACAACAACAGGAACCAATTAAAAGTGGCAAACCAGCAGCAGAGACATTATCATTTAAAAATATTGAAAGCCATTTAAATGCAATATCACAAATCACGAATAGTACCTTAAACAATGATATGGTACGTAAAAGTACCACGTCTAGTCCTAGACTAAGTCCATGTAGTACAAAATCGGTGCCGGAATCGTTTACGACGAATGATGTGTTTCGTACGAATTTATTATCACCAAATTGTATATCGGAACCGGAATCACCTCAGCATGATAATAATTATATATTTCATCATCATCATCAAAATACAACAACAACAACAACAAATAATAATAATATAAAAGGTAGTAGTAATAATCAAACGACCAACAATGACGGTAATAGTAGTTTAAAATTTTCAATTGATAATATATTGAAAGCGGACTTTGGTAGACGTATAACGGATCCAATAAATATACGAAAATCGAAAGGTAAAAAAGTGATAATACCGCCAGACTGTGCGAGTAGTAGTGGTGATGATTTGGATAATGTAACGATAAATTGTGGTAAAACGGTGCCAGTTGATTTAAGTAAAAATGATACAGTGGCGGCGGCGGCGGCGGTTACAGCATCGCCGACAACAACAGCTGCGACGGCATCAACAACAAATGACTTATTAAAGACAGATTCATCGCCTAGTGGCAGTAGTGGTAGTACTGGTAGTAATAGTAGTAATCAGCAAATGTTGTGGCCAGCGTGGGTTTATTGTACACGATATAGTGATCGACCAAGTTCAGGTAGGCACTTTATTAATTAATAGTTTATTTTCTATATAATTATATTAGTTGAAAATTAAAATCAAATATATACCTAATAGGTTGAATGAATCAGTGTGTGTATGAATTTCAGTGAATACAATATTGTTCACAGTATTAATACATTTAATCACTTGTATCTTACAAGTTTATTAAATTTGCCATAAGTTTATACACAGTTTTAATCGAGGTTTTAATATTAGTTTAAATTTTAGTCAACTTGAATCAATTATAACTTTCTTATTTCAAATGGCATAGGTACCCTTTTTTTTTCATGTTGTTAGAAAAAGGACTAAATTTCCAACAAAATGATATATAGTAACCCATATCTTGTATAATAAAAATTTTGAGTAATTCGTAGATTTTTAAATTTGTGTTAAAACGCGGTTTAAATGTGAGATGAGAAATCAAATCCAGCCGACACAGGTTCGAACCCCGTTCAAGTCGTACTTTTTTTTTGTCATTTTTGATTAAATTGATTTTTTATATTACGAAAAATTTCATATTATGTCATATTAACTCAAATAAGTATATTAATATCGGTAATAATCGATTTAATTTTAATTTAGTTTGACACATTTATATAATTTTAAACATACTTTCAAAAATGTAGGAATTACTGAAAATTTTTCAAATGTAAGATATAGGTTATTATACATCAATTTATTTGAAATTAAATCCTTTTTCTAATAGTATGAAGAAAAATCCCAATTTTTTTTATTTAAGAAAGTTATAATTGGTTCAAATTGACTAAAATTTAAACTAATATTAAAACACTCTGTATAAAAGTATGACACAATTTTTGATTTCATTAAAAATCTAATACCTTAGTTAGTTCTTATGCCAAATTTCAATATTCTATTACTTTTCTTTCAAAAGATATGAAGCATTTTCGAACATGACGTCATTTCCAAAATTTGACATAAAAACATTAATAACTCAAAAACCTTCAACTTTAGCCACAACATGCTTTAGACAAAGTCAACTTTAAATTTAAAGTAGAATCCAAAAATGAAATAAAAAATTGGGTGTTCCACTTAAAATAAGGAAGTAACACTCAGTTTCCGGTATAACCGGAAGTGACACAGCGATGAAAATACTTTAGTTGAATTAGCCCCTCTTCTAAACACTTAAATCCAAAATTTGGTAAAAATTCCTCTTTTAGTTTTCAAAATAATTATGGGGGAAGCATAAATGGAACAACCCTGTATTTCTTAGTTCTTAATTATTAAAATTTTGATTAATACGAAACTTACAATTTCTATTTTGTCTCCAAACAATAACAACAATTACTGATTTTAACTCTAAAATGCCACGTTTTTGTTCAACAGTGCTTGAATCAAGATTCAAAGCTATATAATTAACATTAGGTATCGTGTTTTGAGAAATTCAGTACTTTTTTCAAGATAAAAATTCTTTTTTCTAAGAATTGTTATTATTACACATATATAACATATTATTTAAATAATTTTATCGACACCAACAAAATTTATTTTTAGTACAAATTATAAAAACGTGCAAAAATCTCGACATTTTAACACTTTTTATATATTCAATAATAATAGAGATTACAATTGTTACATGAATTGTTCTAATTAACCTTAATTTGCACTAATCATATTTTTATGTCTTGTATTGCTATAATTGAATTATTATAAATCATATTATGTAAATTGAAATATGGAATTATTAACCTACCCACAATTTATACCTTCAAGACATTATTAATAATAAAATTTAAGTAATAGATTTGATGGAAAAACATATAGTTTTACTTTATATGGCAAATTATAAATAAAAAACAATTTCTTAAAATTATTAGATTCGTATCTAAGTTATACTATCTATTATGTCTCAGTTAAATATATTGGCAGATAATAAATTACTCAGGTACATGTTATACAGGGTGGCTCATATTAACGTTAATTAGTTTGTAATGCTTTCTGGCTTATTTTTGTATCTAATCTAATAAATACATGTGTAAATTTCTGAAACACCCTGTATGTGTATGTATAAACGATGTAATTTGTGTATTGGCCCAATTTTTATTTTTATTTTCATTTATTCGTACCTATAGTATTATTATACAAAAATGAATAAATATAAATCTTGCATGGTAAAAATTTCTTTATATAATAATATACATATTATATAGTTTCGTCATTTATTTTTATGAAATATCGATTAAATGTCTACAAGATGAAACAAAAAAATTGTATATTAATAAGTGAAATTTAAAATATCGCATGTAGAAAAAATATAGGCAATTTAATATAAATCAATTCGAATAATTTTGTCGTCTTAATGAAACAAGAAAAAAAATTTACAAACATACTTTATTACTTTAGAACGACAGTCTATTTTGTAATTTTTTTTTACTGAATTTGTAAAAAATGCATGTCAATTTATGCTAATTTCGTTAATGTAAAATATTTGTTTTGACGAAAAAAAAAAGGAATTTTTACCTATTAAATTGCGATTACTGTGCGATTGAATATATAAAAAATATATTTGACAGATTAATTAAATCTAATCACATGAATTTTATAAATTAATAATGTTATATGTCAGATTTGTATAAAAAAATACTCGTGTTTGATGGAATATACCGTTAATTAAATATATATGTTTTCTTTTCGTCATTTGTTAAAAGTCATTTAACTTGATTTCTTTGTTTTTATTAAATTAACATGTTAATCAAATGATTATTTTTCTATACAATAATATATATGTAATTGTATAAATTACAATTAAGTAGATAATTAAAAGGAATGCTTTTTATGGTCGGACGCCAACTAGTCACTTTATGTGGACACGCCAACTGGTCACTGCTAATTTTTGAAAATTTCCCAAGATTGATACAGTTTTGAATTTATTTAAATTAACTTTTTGATTTTAATCTAAACACATTATTCATATAACTTCTTTTTGTTATTATAACATGAAACTGGCATATAATTTCTGTTTTCATTCGCACAAATTGTGATAACAAGTTAATTACACATTAAACAGATAAAATAAATACGAGTTATTAATACCTAGTAATTATTTTATAAAATGAATTATCGATTAGTATTAAATAATTGTAATACTAATCGTGAATGTTGTCCTTTTCTATATTCATTCCTTTTATATTATTTTACAGAGTTAAAGTTAATTAGAATTGAATAAAATAATTTAATTACACACACATGAAAGCATTATTTAAAATGGTTTTATTTTAAATTTATGTAAATTATTTAATATAATTAGCTGTTTTATAGATGTAATTTTTTTAAATTGTTTTACTTCAACGTTATTATTAATTTTTCTGTGAAGTGTTTTTTGGAATTTCAATTGCTAAAAGATAATTAAAAAAGAATATACCTACGTAAAGAATTAAGTTAAAGAGAATGTAATTAATTACAATTTTCTTGTTCCTACCGTTATTATTTAGGTAGGTTTAAGTACTTGTAGAAATTTAAAGGGGCTATTTTTCAAATAAAATAGATTGTAGAGTAATTTCGTTAAATGATGTGTATATACATATATACAAGTATACCTGAAAATTGGAAAATTAATCTAATTGTGTTGGAGTGTTTCTGTTTTGTCTAATTTGGTAAAGTTTTTTAGAAAATAGCAAACTAATAGAAAAATTACCGAAAAGACAACCAAGTTTTTTAAGAATTGTAGAAATATTGATTTTTTTCGTAAAGTGCGTAAAGTTGTTACACCTTCGGTCTTAACAATGCCCCTTTTCTTTTCCAAAAAACAGTCTTTGTTATAAAAACAACTATTATGTTTATTATTTTTAAACACAAATGGCTAATAATATAACTTGAATATTGAAAGACTTGAAGGGTGGTATAAAAATAAATTAATAATGGGTAATAGTCGTCCATATTATTGTAAATTATAGTAATTTATTCAAAAACTGGTTTTCATATATTAATCGATTATGATGATAAGCTGGTTATGGTATTTGGCATATAAAAGTATAACAAAGATGGATAATAATTTTAAAAGCCAATATGATTTTCGCTTATTGAAATATTAAAAAAAATATACACGATTTTCTGATGGGTGTATAAATATATATTTATAACGTTAAATTTACCATAAACATAAAACATTTACACGTGCTGTACATAAAAACAACCCTGATGATCGTTATTTATAATTATTGATTAATTACCATCATTACAATATTGTTTTGTAAAAAACTACCATTATTATTATTACCATATTTATCGATACTATATAGGTTTATCAGTAATACTTAAAGTATTAATATATAATGCAGTATAAATATACTTAAAACTATTTAATAAACATTTTTAAACTTTCACTCATAATTTTATAAATTTTACGTAATTCAATTAGTAATACAACGTGTGGGAAACAAAATTTTATTATAGATTTGTTAAATAATTTAATGTATTATTAATTGTTTTCTTATATATTTATTGAAAGTTTTTCTTTTGAATATATTATAAATTTTATAAAATAATGACAACTTAATAAATGATAAATTTGTTCTTTTTTGTAATACGATATACTTGTACAAGTATATACTTAATAATACTTAAATAATAATGAATAATAATGTGTAGGTGTAGGTGTGTTGTGTATAGCATATACAGGGTGATTCAGAAAAAAATTCATTGAAAAAATGTCACTAAAATGTTTTAAGTATAAAAATGATTTTTTGATCAAGTCGCATACATTGTTTTGCTTTTTCTTATTTTACACGAAAATGGCTAATCCAATCAAAAAAACTAAAGAGACAAAAAAGTTTTATTATTAAATTTCCTATCAGAAAAAGCTTGTTTTCGATGAAGTTTAATAACCAAATAAAGAAGTTATGGCCATCGAAAGATCGAAGAAGTGCAGTGAAAAAAAATGTCAATAAAATTTTTTAAGTCTCATACATTGTTTTGATTTTTCTTATTTTGCACGAAAATGGCTGGTCCAATCAAAAAAACTAAAGAGACAAAAAAGTTTTATTATTAAATTTCCTATCAGAAAAAGCTTGTTTTCGATGAAGTTTAATAACCAAATAAAGAAGTTATGGCCATCGAAAGATCGAAGAAGTGCAGTGAAAAAAAATGTCAATAAAATTTTTTAAGTCTCATACATTGTTTTGATTTTTCTTATTTTGCACGAAAATGGCTGGTCCAATCAAAAAAACTAAAGAGACAAAAAAGTTTTATTTTTA
>SSSI01009525.1:0-10684 GCA_004796505.1 Oryzaephilus surinamensis
ATAGAATTGCGTATAGCATTTGCTAGTGCGTGTTCTTAACGAAAGTTGAAAATGAAATGAAAAATTTTCTAAATGTATACAAAATATACAATTTTGGGGGACGAAAATAGTTTGCGCACACTTGTTATCATTATCCACATGCACTAACAATATTGGTTTTTGTTATATGTATGCAATTTTTTTGTTATTATGGGCTTGCTGTGGTGTTAATAGAGTCCGTCATGTTCAACGTCAGAAATTTAGTTCACCAATAAAAATCATAGATGGAGACCAGTAAGAAAGAGGAATAGGAGTAACTTACGTTCCAATTGCAAAATAGTTCATATGAGCATACGAAATATTTTAAAATAAAAACACTTTCAAAAGAAAAGAATGTCAATTATTAGTTATAATGTTCTACAAAGATGCTTTCGACGCTTTATTCCTCAATGTAATCACTATGAACAAAATAAATAAATTTAAGAGTCAATGGAACATGTGAACTGATCTGAACTACCAACATTTTTTAAAAAAATACATATATTTCATTTTTACGGCCAAGCCACAAAAAACTAAATTTAGAAATGTGTTTCTAAAAGTACCCTTATTATTATATATAACGGTCTTTCCTGAGGCTCGGCCGCGCTTTCTTAAAAAAATTTTTAAAATTTTATCTAGGACATTATAGATATCATTTACACTACCAATAAACAGCCAATATTCGATAATAAATATTGAAAAAAGAAATTCATATTTTAATCTTTTTATTTTGCTTAAATTTTTAAAAGAAATTTCAAATTCAACCCCACTTACGCACCACTTTCAAATATGGCGCGTCGAGTTTTGTGGCCTTGACGGAGTCTATTGTAATTTTAGTAGATTATAACCTCAAAATGTTGAATATTTTAATAAAATTTTTAACTTTTTTGTGAATAAATTTAATTCCTCCGTACCTCATTTTGAATAAAATGTGTTTCTAAACGTGTTCCTAAAGTTTGGTACAAAAATTTGTAGAAATAAGCAACAACATAAACTTTACCGGAGCCAACGTTTATTAAGGTAAACAAACATAGTTAAGTAGATATATTAGTATAGTACTACAGTAATTATTGTTCTATAACTTTTTTGTACAGTTACACAAAAATACTCCAACGTGTTATTAAGAAGTTTTTCATGTTTCTGGCTGTTACAGGAACAACCATATCAATATTTATGTTGTACAGTTTTATGTCTGTACGTGAATACATTTATTAGTAATAAACCTTTTTTATCTAAAGTTTTTATTTTATAAGGATGTTGGAAAATATCTTAGTATACATAGACTTACTCATGTAGCTGTTGGTTTCGAATTATCAGTGTTTTTATTAACAGTTGCTGGAGAAATTCTTCAACAAGAGGTAAAATATTTATATATACATACATATAGTGTTAAACGAAATTTTTCTTTTCCTGCAAAATTTGTTACCGGCCAAAATCGATATAATTAACCTAGGATTAAGTTTTGCTTAATCTAAACCGGTTTATCGGTGTTTGAACGTAAATTTTTCTCTTCTACAAAAGTCATAACATTAAAGCTACTTATATCAGCAGTATTATTTTTTACTAGGCCAAACCAGTTTATCTGGTGGGAAGTAGAATACACTAGTTTTGCCTAGGTCGAACCAGTTTATTCATTGAGCAATAGGATGCAACAAGGTAAACTAATTTAGCCTAGAAGAATACAACGAGTATTAGAATAAACTAGTAAAAACCAGTATCCTATTGCTGTTTGTAGAATAAACCAGTTTGGGCTAGACGAAACTAGTTTATCGTGACGCAACTTTTGATGACATTTATTACATTCGAAAAAAATTTCATTCAACACAGTATAATAGGTACATAAATAAACCCAAAAAATTTGTCTTTATTATTTATTTTGCAGTATGAAATGTTGTTCATAAATTTATGTAAATGTGCCTGGACAATTGGAATATGGAAAATCGAAAAATATATTTAATATTTTTGACAAATTTAGTAAAACCTGAAACACTTTCATTTTCTGATAACTTATTTCTCAATTATGAATTTTTTCTTAAAGTATTAAAAAATACTATTTCATATGCTGCCATCTGTTACAGTCTTTCAACACTTTATAAAGAATAAGATTGTTGTTATTGTTTATTTTATTGACTCATGTTATTTAACTGTATGTTACATCTAAAAGCGCTTTTAGAATATCTGCTTTTTCATTTGATTTTTGGTTTGATTTAGTATTTGACTAAATCAAATGCAATAAATCATTTAGTTAATGCAAATCTGTTTACACCAGCAGATTTTCATTTGATTTAAATGACATTTTTAATAAATAAAATGTAAATAGCTAATTACTACTTCACAATATATTTTATGTTTCAAAAACACATTCGACCACCTAAGGTTTTAAATTCAATGATGAAATTTACCTAAGTTTACCTTATATTTACAAAATAATAATCTAACCTAAAAATATTTAAAATTCATCCCAACAACTCGACAACGACGCGTGCGACGAGATCAAATCAAATAAAAATAGGTCCGGCTTCCGGGCGCCTGATGGTCTGCAACCCTACGTACCGGGCGGCGCATTGTGTGCGCTCTGCCACGGCCACAACACTCCTCCCCCCTTAGTTGGGACGTCACATAATCCCATAAGTATGGGGGTTGACTGATAGTACGCTGCGGCCTCGAACTTGGGAGGCTCGGGACACTCAATTCTGGCTGGGGTGTGTAATATCCTTGTTTAAATTATTAAATAGTGTCTTATGTTTTATTAAGTTTTAGTTAGGGACATATCAATATAGTGAATTGTAAATTTATAATGTTGATACACTTTTGTAACTATTCTGGTTAATGGCGAATAAAAGAAAAGTAGCTTTGTGTTCAATTAAACATTGTCTTATCATTTTTAACAAAATTAACAGCAACTAAAAAACTATAACTAAATAACAAATTTATAAACATTGAAAACATAACATTGGCGACGAGTTTTTGTGGAAGTTGGTGCAAATATTGTGAATATTGTGTGTTTTATCATAAACAATTCTTAGAACACGTCGTTCATTTTTTTTTAACAAACATGGAGTCGTTTAATTTGGTGCCGATTCCGCCATTCGAGCTCACTGAAGATAGAAATAATTTGGGTTTACGTTGGGAAAAGTGGTTAATCAGATTCGAAAATTATTTGATCGCTGCTAAAATATTGAATCACCTGAAAGAAAAACTGCTTTGTTGTTGCATTTTGCTGGTGAGGGTGTCCATGATTTGTACGTTACATTACCAGAACATAGACAACAACCAGGACAGCCCGTTCCAGACGCTTATACTTTAACAAAAAGGAAGCTAAACAGTTATTTTAACCCAAAAGTCAACCAGGAATTCGAAATTTTTAATTTTCGACAATGCAAACAGGATGAGGGTGAGTCCACAGATCATTTTTATGCCCGTTTATTAAAACTCTCCAAAACATGTAATTTTCATGACGTCAACGCTGAAATAAAGTCACAAATTATCCTGCACACTGTCCATAAACGTTTACAAGAGTATGCTCTCACCGAAGAACCAAACTTAGAGGGGTTATTAGCCAAAGCTCGCTCTTATGAAACCACTTTACAACAAATGCAACAACTGCAGAAACAAAAATCAAACACAGCCCCAACGAATGATGAAAACTGTAATCGTGTCAAAGGTTTTCACAACAAACAAACTGAGAATGTCTCACAACGCAACAGTAAACATCAAACAGTCAACAAGCAGCAACAGCGGCAACAACAACAAAAACGAAACAAACCAACGTGCAAAAATTGCGGCAATTTTTGGCATGATCAAGGTCGTCAGTCGTGCCCTGCATTTAACGTTACCTGTCACAATTGTAGCAAAAAAGGTCATTTTGCCAAGATGTGTATGTCAACCACAAACAACAATGAACGAGTTCAGCAACAACGTCAACAACCCCAAACAAGCAAAAGGAAGTCAGTAAACTTCAATCAGGCACAAGTAAATGAAATTACTGAAGATAAAGAAGATTCTGAAAACAGTTTTCGATTAACAAATAACAAATTAGCTAAATTCTCGCCAAATTTCACAATCAGTACAAATAGTATTCCTTTAAAATGGCTAGTAGATACTGAAACATCAGTCAACATTATTAGTAACAAAACTTATTCAATTTTACCATATCATCATTTAATTTCAACTAACACTATGGTATTTCCTTATAATACACCAACTGATGGTTTAAAAGTTTTAGGTAAATTTGTTGCCCGATTTAAATTTGGTGTAAACGAAACAACTGATGACGTATATGTTATTGATGGTGAAGGAGAATCATTATTAAGTTGTAATACGTCAATGGCTTTGGGATTAGTTCAATTTCCTATTAATTTTTGCACAACAAAATCGATCACAACTGAAGAAATCAAGAAACAATATCCAAATCTTTGCAATGGAATTGGAAAACTTAAAGGTCCCCCAATTAAACTTTATATTGATGAAACAGTTATACCAGTAGCTGGAAAAACAAGAAGAATTCCTTTGAATTTAAGAAGTAAAGTCGAACAAGAGATTAAACGTCTTCTAGATGCAGATATTATCGAACAAGCCAAGGGTCCAACTCCATGGCTGTCACCTATTGTTTTGGTTCCAAAACCGCATAATCCTAACGTCATCCGCTTATGTGTTGATATGAGAGAACCTAATAGAGCAATTAAACGAGAAAGACACTTGACTCCTACAATAGACGAAATCATTGCAGAAGTTAACGGAGCAAAACTATTTTCAAAAATTGATTTGAACGATGGCTATCACCAGTTAGAATTAGATGAAACATCTCGATATATAACGACATTTACAACTCATTGCGGAACTTACCGGTATAAAAGACTAAATTTTGGCATTAATGCAGCGTCCGAAATTTTTCAGAATGCTGTAAGACAAGTTATTCAGAACATTAGCGGTGTTATCAATGTTAGCGATGACATTTTGATTTTTGGTAAATCAACAAAAGAGCATAATGTAACTTTAAATACTGTTTTACGTCGTTTGAATGATCATAATTTAACCATTAACGTCAAAAAATGTTTATTTAATCAAAAACGTATCAAGTTTTTTGGGCATATCTTTGCAGATTATGGAATTTATCCTGACCCTGAGAAAATTGAGTCCATTTTAAACTTACCACCTCCAGCAAACATTCACGAATTACGCAGTCTCTTGGGTATGATTAATTACGTTGGACGTTTCATTCCCAATTTATCAAAAAGCACAGAAATTTTACGTAAACTGTTAGTTAAAAATCAGCAATTTGTATGGACTACTAAACATCAAGACAATTTTAACAATTTAAACAGTGTTTGGTTAACATTACTAATACTGTTTATTATGACCCAAGAAAACGAACACATTTATATGTAGATGCCAGTCCGTTAGGGCTTGGAGCCGTTCTGTCACAAGTTAACAACAACAATCAAGTAGAAATTATCGCTTATGGTAGCCGAACTTTAACTACTGTGGAACAAAAATATAGTCAGATAGAAAGAGAAACGCTAGCTGCGACTTGGGCAATTCAACATTTTAAATTATATTTGTTTGGTACTATATTCACTCTTTTCACAGATCATAAGCCATTGGTATCGATTTTACGTAATCCAAAATCATCACCCAGTGCACGAATAGAACGTTTTCTTCTTCAGATTCAGCCATACAGTTTCGTACCAGTCCATCAACGTGGTTCGTCAAACCCGTCTGATTATCTGTCCAGACATCCATATCTAAACTCGACAACACTAAACAATTGTTCAACTGATAAAATAGAAGAGTATGCTAATTTTATTTTATCCAAAGCAGTTCCATCTATGGTTGATTTTGAAGAACTACGAACACTAACATTACAAGATGAAATTTTACAAAAGCTAAAGCGTGCCATTTTAAGCGATAGCCACGAGTTATGGAATTCATGTGATTTACAGCCATATAAAAAACTTAAAACTGAATTAACTGTCGTAAATGAAGTAATTTTACGAACAAACCGTATCGTTGTTCCTAAACAAATCCAAAATAAACTCATTCAATTGGCCCATCTTGGACATCAAGGAATAACAAAAACTTTAAAATTATTAAGAACAAAAGTATGGTTTCCAAACATGGGTGTTTTAGTTGAAAATTTCGTTAAAACTTGCCCTACTTGTCAAATAGTAACTGATCACAAACAACGAAATCCGATTCCGGTTTATATCAAAGCTCAACACCCATTTGAATATCTTGCAGTGGATTATGCTGGTCCACTACCTAATGGAAAATATTGTATTGTAATCATCGACGAATACTCAAAATTCCCGTTTGTTAATTTTGTCTCATCAACAAGTTTCTACCATTTAAGGCCTATTTTAGAAAATTTGTTTGCATTATATGGTTTTCCAACTACCATTCAATCAGATAATGGCCCACCATTTAATGGGTCGGAATTCAAAAACTTTTTAAACAAATTAAATATTAGATACCACCCAGTAACTCCACTATGGCCTGAGGCAAATGGAACCGTAGAACGATTTATAAGAACACTTAAAAGAGTTCTTACTGGAGCAACTGTCGAAAATGTGAAACTAGAAGAACAGTTGCATAATTTTTTAATCAACTATCGTAGTACAATTCATGAAACAACTGGTCATTCACCTTACTATCTTTTTCTTAAAAGAGAAGTAAAAGGGTTCTTGCCATCTATGTCTATAAAATCAAAATCTAATGTTGAACAGGTGGAAAGTAAAGAAGCATTTACAAAAGGAAAGAGACACATTAAGGAGGATATTAAACGTCATGCAAAGCCACATCAATTTCAAGTTGGAGATAAAGTTTTGTGTAAACAAAAAAAACAAAATTCTACATCGCCAGTATTTAATCCAACACCTTTAACAGTTATTAATATTTTTGGTTCTCAAATTGTGGCAAGATTTGCAAATGGTAAAGTAATCAAGCGAGACAGTTCATTTTTCAAGAAATACTTCGATTTTTCTGTCTCACGAGAAAATTTTGATAATAACAACTCCTTATCAAGTCAAACTGTAATTCAAGAAGAACGCCCTAATACAGAAGATTGTTTAGTTGCTGGTTCTTCCACCGAATCACATCATGTGCCATCCACCCCGGTTTTTAACAGTGACGTTTCAGAAGTCACACCATCTCTCATTGAAAATACTCCTCCAACTGATTCAGATACTAAAGAAAATTTATTATGTGAAGAAATGCCAACTTTACGAAAGTCTACCAGAATTAAGAAAAAGCCCCCACGTTTTGAAGATTTCAATTAAAGCATGGGAGGGATGTAATATCCTTGTTTAAATTATTAAATAGTGTCTTATGTTCTATTAAGTTTTAGTTAGGGACATATCAATATAGTGAATTGTAAATTTATAATGTTGATACACTTTTGTAACTATTCTGGTTAATGGTGAATAAAAGAAAAGTAGCTTTGTGTTCAATTGAACATTGTCTTATCATTTTTAACAAAATTAACAGCAACTAAAAAACTATAACTAAATAACAAATTTATAAACATTGAAAGCATAACAGCCATTTTAAACACGTCCTCTAAGGCTAGTCAGAAGAGTTTTGGTAACATTCTGTCTCCCTGTCTGACACCAAGTTTGTTTGTGATTATGTGTCATGAGTCATGACTCATGACTGTCACAAAGACAGCAAAAGCAGCATTCCAGAAAGTCCAGTTGGATTTAGTTGGTCCAATTGAACCTGATGAAAACGATAATACATCCTCACCTTACAAAAAAAATCAAGGCATTTATTTACGTATACTAAATATAAATAAATAAAAGTCGGGAAAATTGGAGTTCCTGGGTACCATTTTGGTGCTTTGTATATAATAAGACCATACATTCAGGAACAAAATATACGCCATACGAATTGGTTTTCGGTAAATTACGTCGTGTACCTTCCAGCTTGCATAGTACCGTACAACCAATATATATAATTTTGAAGATTATCCATTAGAATTAAAATATATACTGCAAATGCTGGATTTAACTTGGGAGATTTATTCGAACTTTTGCTTCCCCTAGAATCCTTGAAGCAGACTATTCTCACAGTGGGAGATCCTGATGTTTTACCTCTACCCGCCTGGGGTATTTCCGTCATCGTTTTGTAGTTCGACATTTGCTTTTGCTTAGGGGTTTGAGCTTTGGGCCATGACTTACTGCGCTAGCCAGACAGCTTGGCAAGTTTAATAGAATGCGGTATATGGATAGTATCAGGAGTAAGGAGTTGAGAGGAATCAAGGCTCGCATGGGCAGCGTCGCATCCTTGAAATAGACCTGTCTCCTGTCGGGACCACAGAAGAGTTGCTACCCGCTACCCTTTTACATTCGGTATATGCGGCCATTCGCGTGGTCGAACACAATTCGTCATTCGGTATATGTATTATAGACAAACATCGATATGTAGCTTCTTCGCGGAATAACTGGTATATTTTAGGTTTAACAGAAGCCTTCCGACAAACCCCGAAATAAATTACAATTTCTACCTTTGACTGATGTATGTTTAGGCAAACCTACAAATACTTAATTTTTTAGTGAAAGCAAAATAATCTGTTTCGGACTTTGCCTAGTCTATCCTAGAAGCGACTAAGTGAAATTCATTAAACGTCGATTTATATTGTACTTGTTGCATGTTTAAACAGATTATTAGATAATTTAGGTTAGGTTAAGTTAGGTTTGGTTTGGTTAGTAATCGAAAAATTCGATTACATTGAATAATATAAATCCATTTTTGTAACCCAAACCCAAACGGTCAAACCGCGATTTGATCATATTGAGTTTCATTTGATCATATTAGATATAATTTCGTTAGTCAAAGACAGAAACATTCTACTCTGTTGGGCTTTGGCTGTGACTTCCCGTTAGATCTGAGGTTTGACTAGCCAAATCAAGAAGCGCCGGAGATTTGATATTTGAATATAACATATGCGTTAAGAAGTTTCTTCTAATATTGGACAGCCTGTAGATTTTAATGTTGCTGACTATGTTTGTACGAATAGAGTTGACACTTTTGTAAATCATGTGCTTTGATCTCTAACTAGTAAAGTTAGTTGGGTTTTAAAAATGAAGAACCTATATTTTGGGGTTAAATAAACGTTTTATTTTAAAGAATACATCACTACATGGTAATAAATATTTTATTTACATAATTTAGTTAAAAAATCTTATTTACGTTATTTATTTAAATCCACTGTTATATGTTAGAACAGCGTGAGTAAATTTTTAGTTTCCTGATGACCATTTAAATAAATACGATTTATTCATATTTTTACTATTGAAAATTCAAAGTTACAGATGTTGTGTCCATACCTCAGAATAAAGTGTTGGTTAATGGGTGAACTGACAAAATTGGAAACAAATCACTACTATTGTGAATTAGTTTCCACTGAGTTATGACCTTATAAACATCATTTTTTATACGACCTTAATTACCTACAATTATTAAGAAATTGCATTGTTTAGTGGTGCTAACTTAAAATATCAGATGGAAAAATGATAGAATAGATCTCTAAAATTAATACCTACGTTGATGCGTATTTGCTATTTTCTACATGAAATACGATATACATACTCGTATAAAGCACTGGCAATTCTTGTACAATAAACTATTTCATAATTCATTCTTTAAACAATGTTGAAAGACTGTAAAATACAATAGCATACGACAAAGTGTTTGTGAAGATTTTAATAAATAAATTAAAATTGATAATTAAATTGTCTGTGAATGAAAGTGTTACAGGCTTTACTAAATTTGATAAGAAATTAAGAAAATTAAGTATATTTTACGATTCTCCATATTCCAATTGAGCAAGACACAATTACATAATAGAGCAAGAGCCCGTGAACCCCAGACCTTCGTTATTTTATAAAAGCTGAAAGTTTGTCAGCGCATACTCCCAACACAGGTAAGAACGATGGACCATTATGAAGTTTGGGCTACCGTGGCTTTGGCAGGTAAATGGTACTAAAGGTGTGTAAAATACCGATCTAAATTCATCAAATTATAAAGTGTCATTTTTTGGTATTACCTTCAGAATATTATTAAAAATCATGTCATTCATTGCCAGACACTTAACATCGTGGTAACCCCTTGCCAGACACCTTTAATGTTCATGAAATTATAATTCTACTTACGTTATAGTATAAAAGCTGATTTTTATATATAATACTTGGATAATCATTAGATGATGTTTCCTCATTAGCCAGACATTTTTGATAGTTCCAACCACTTGCCAGACAAGCATGTAAATCTTAAGAAGAGATTCGTAATTAGAATGACTTATGCAAATAACTTCATAATATTATACCGGGTAATTCCTGAGTTAATTCTATGACGATATACACAAATATACCTTAGTGCCAAAATGCTTCGTTTTCGAGATACAGGGGTGTTAAAGTTTCTGAAAAATTAAGATTTTTCTTTAATATTTTAATACATACTGTAGATATCAAAATGAAATATTGCACAAAAATAGATTTTATTATCACACATCTTTGTGTAAAGTTTTGAAAGAGTTGGCCACCTCCTTCTTCTAGTTTTCCTGGAGGGGGTGGTAATAAACCCCAAAAATTCAAAAAACTGAAAACGTGTCATAAATTAAATCAACTTTGGAAAATACATATGAAACAGCAAGGAATAAATGTTTGAG
>SSSI01009526.1:0-35705 GCA_004796505.1 Oryzaephilus surinamensis
TACAGGTGCTACTAAAATACTATCTCCTACCAAAAACTCTTCGTCTATACTTAAAACTTCTGGATCCTGTGGATATTGATAGAATAATGGTCGAATTATTGGATCACCACCAGATAAATAATTTTCGAAGAATAATGTATAAAATACGAAGATATGTTCATAACGCTGCCTGATGGCTTTTCGAATAACGGTTTGTATTTCTTCAGAATATAGATATGGTTCCCGACGTTTTGTGCCCATATTTGCATGTTCTCTATAGAAAGGAATCCAAGCTCCAAGCTAAATTTATGTATATTAGAGTTCATATTGTTTTCTGTATCCTTAATAGAAGATTTCACTTACCTGATACCATCTTTGTAATAATTCGTCATCTGGATCACCATCAAATCCGCCAACATCAGAACCACAAAACACAATACCCAAAATATTTGCATTAAGACATTCAGGGATACTAACAGCCATATAATCCCATCCAGCGGTGTTATCGCCTGTCCAAATTGCAGCATATCTCTGCGAACCTGCGAAATGGGAGCGGGTTAGAATGAATGGACGTTTATCTGGGTCACGAGCCAATAAACCAGCATGAGTAGCTTTGGTCTGATAAAAAAATTTTAATAAGTATTTAATTAATAATTTAACAAATATTATTATACGTGTAATAATCCATAAATATTGTGAATATCCCTATGACTGACGTTACCATAATGTATAGTATCACCAGGCAAAGTTTTTTCAATACTGTCATCAAAGACTGATGGTTCATTCATATCATTCCAAATACCAGCCAATGTTTCGGTAGTATAAGGGAATTTCGAATAGTTGTAAAACGATCCATAATATTCACGTGCATCTGGATTTAGAAAATCTATATAACTACTCAATCCTGGCCAACAGTCACCTTGGAATACGGTTCCATTTGGATATTTTACAAAATAATCATTTTCTAAAGCACCATCATAAACTTCGTAACCTTCTTCAACTTTAATATGAGGATCAATAATTGTAACTAATTTTCTATTTGTTGCCGAAAGGTTTTGTTGCATTTCAATTGGATCAACAAATGCATCCAAATCCCAAGTGAAATATTTTTTACTGTCAGTGTATTCAATGTCGAGCCATATTACGTCGACAGGAAAATCACTGTCGTCGAAATTTGCTATAACATTTTTTACATCGCTATCATTATCGTAATTCCATCGACATTGATGGTAACCCAACGCCCACAACTAAGTAAGTAAATATAGAAAGTATAGTTAATTTTGTGAATTTGTTAATTTCCTTACTTGAGGTAAATGAGCATATCCTGTTAGTCTCGTATATTGGCGAACGACTTTTGATGGTGTAGATCCAAATAAAATAAATAAATCCAAAACACCACTTTCTGTAATAAAATAAGCACTTGATCCTGAAGCAGATCCAGAATTTATATCGATCCATTGTTCAGCAGCATTATGAAAAAATATTCCAGCTGTATTTGTAGTGCTGAAAAATCATAAAATCTTTATAATTTTTTATATCCAAATTAAATCTTGTTTTATTTACCCGTGAGCGTATAATACAGGTACAGCTCCATAAAGGGACATTGGTGAATAAGTCTCAAATCCGGATACATCTAAATTTCTTAATCTGTATGGATCTACTCCACCAGTGGATGTATTTTGTAGAGCTAAATGATCGGCATGTTCATGTAGCCCATAAATTCTTTCAGCTAGTGGAAAGTCTACTTTAAATGTAAAAGCATTTGAATTTTGATCAAAAATCAAACGACTCCCATCGAAAACTACTTCCAACACATCATCAGTATAAAATTCAATAGAAAAAGGTGAGCTGTATATTCTAGCTCTTGATTTATCTTTAGTAATTTCTACATAGTTATCAGTTTGTGCAGATATATTTAAACTAGAATAAATAATTTTTACATATAATTGTAAAAGTTAAGGTTTTAATTTTAATTAACTTACACGTTGGTTGGTGGTTCACCATCTAAAACGTCTTGTAAGTGATATCTTGTAGAATCAACTTCTTCAATGATGATTCTAAAATTATCGAACCTGGTAACCGTAATTTTTAATTTTAAAGATTTCTCATTTTCACTTGTTAAATTTATGATTGCTTCTTTATCTTCATTTTGCAAGAGAGTATTTTTAATATCTGCTGTATATACATTTTCAGGTACTTTATCTCTGAATGTACTAAAAGTGAAATAAACATTTCCCATAACTTCATTGATTTAAATTTTAAAATCAAGTTTTAACTTACTTGCAAAGCGTATTTTCTGCACAACTTTTAAATATATTATGATCTGCCGTTCGACAAATATTTACCACAAAGGCAATTATTACAAATGTTCCAAATCTTAACAATTTCATATTGCTTATTAAATGAACAATTACCATTAACTTAAATTATTTACTTACCTTGAAATCATTTTTAAATATTCTGAAATCGATATCAATTTCTCATTATTTTATACGAATCCTTATCTGATAAATTTGAAAAGGAAACAACAAATTTTAAGTGTTTATATATTTTAATAGGCACATTATAATACTGCTTAATCACACAGTTTGCTTTTAAAATGTTTTTATCATATTTGGTACTATCGGAAATCGTACGGGAACCTTTTACAGGTAAAATTTTTCGGATTTCGTACGCTTACGGTTATAGCTAGAGAAAGGATTATAAAAATACGGAATTCGTCCAATATTTTTACCTCCACTTTTAATTGTCGTTTTCTAGGAATACTTGTCTTCCTTGATGTTAATTATATTAAGTATAATTTAAATTTAAAATTAAGTACAAGATTTTCGATTTGAGTAAAGAGATTTACTAGTGAGAATATTACATGTTTAAATTATATGCGGAAAATCTAGAAAATGTATATCCAGATATACATACATATTTGTATATATATGTCGTAGCCACAATGCAAAATCCGCCACTTTACAAAAAGTCTAGTCACATTACAATGTGGCTACAAGAGCCACATTGTAAAATGTTTTGTTCCTTCTTTTGTACAACAACCAAAAAACTTTAACTGTACATATGGACATTTTTACGTATATTTTGTTTTTTGGTTGTTGTATAAAAGAAGGAACAGATTTGTTATATTTTGTCTTTTTGAATGTGGCGGATTTTGCATTGTGGCTACGACATATACAAAGTATATTTCTACAACTTACTAATAAATAGATAAGCCTACATTAGAATTCTTAGAAAATGGCAATTAAAAGTGGAGGTAAAAATATAGGGCCAATTCCGTATTTTTATAATCCTTTCTCTAGCTATAATCCGTAAGCGTACGAAATCTGAAAAATTTTACATGAAAAAGGTTCCCGTACGATTTCCGATAGTACCAAATAAGAGTGAATCCGTTTTTATCATAACAGGAATCACGTCTTCGAAAGTTTCAATTTATATAATTTTTTCAAATTATTAAATAGTAATTCAGTAAATTTTAATTTAATATAAAATATTGAATATGAAAAATGTTCAAATTAAATATTAGTCCATTTTATGGATGTGTTTAATAATTAGTCCAATGAAATTAAGGGTGATAACCAAATTGTTGAAGTTTTGAATATGTAGGTATTCTATAATTTCAATACCCTGTAGCAGATCAATAATGATAATTATTATATGTTAATTGTTTGCTAGTTACTTACGTGGATGTTTTGAGAATAAATATGTTATCTAATTATGGTATAACGAGTCCTACAATTGTCCAATACACGCCAAATTATATTTAAAATTTTTTCCAATACTGAATCAGTAATGGTATTTTGATTTTGATGACATGGAGGTAACTTGATGATTAAACCAAAATAAATTGTTTTTTTTTTCAGTGGGAGGAAAGGTGCTCTCACTTACATCCCTTGGGAGAAGTTATTAATATTTATAGGAACATGGATAAATTCGTACTACGATAAAAATTTAATTTGCGATACGGAATTAGGTTTAAGTGTTTGAAAAATCTTTCTGTTTGAAAAAAACTTTTTTGAACTTTCAGATCGGAGTCTGTGGTTTGGAAAACTGGTCGAGATATTTAAAAACAATGTTGTTCAAAGACATTTTTATGATTTTTAATACCTAAATTGATACTACATATTCTAATACAGTATGCTGTATACTGTAATTATTTTAATAAATATACTGGTAATAATGTCGACATATAACATTTTATGTAAGTATGTACCTAATATGTAAGTATTAAGTATATAATATACTTATTCTTAAATTAAATCGATCACAATTTTTTCTCTCGCTCCCGTCTGGAAGGTCTTAAATGGAACTCCATCAATTGTTGTTTTATAAATAATTTGTTCATAAGTTTCTTTTTCATTATCTAAAAACAACAATATTAAAACAATAATTTTGTTTGATGTATAAATTCATTTTACTTTTAGGAGTATTCAGTATAATACTATCAATTTTAAGTGAATCTTTGCGTCTACCCAAGGGATTTGTGCTGAAAAAAAAACACGTAAGTATAACAAGACCAAAATCTACAGGACAACTAACTCAATGTGTAGACTACCATCATAGTATTCTAATTTCCAGTAACTGTAATCACTTTCGGTTTGATATGCAAAACTCTCGTAATCATCTTGATATAAAGTACCTTCAGCATATCCTGACTAAATTTTATAAAAAAATGAATATATTTAGTACGAAAAAGAAATATTATACATATACATGAACATACACTATTTATATTAATAACAACCGTAAATGGATCATTTTTCATTTCTTCTGTATTGCGTCTAGGAGTCAATTTCTTTGGAATTATGCTACCAGCACGATAAAATACTGGAATCTTAAATAAATTATTTGTATCATTTCTATTAAATGATAAGAATTTAATACAACTTACAGCTTCAATACTATTATGTTCGACTGTTATATATTGATTTCCTTCGTGTAAGTTTCTTGTATAAATATCATACCAGAAATCGTCACCGGGAAGATATATACGAGTACTAGGATTTGTTGAGACTGGTTCTAATACAGGTGCTACCAAAATATCCCGCCCTACTAAAAATTCTTTATCAATAGTTATAACTTCGGGATCTTCCGGATAGTGATAGAACAATGGACGAATTATTGGAACGCCTTCATTAAGAATATATTCGAAGAATAATGTATAAAAGACATAAATATGTTGATAACGTTGTCTAAGGGCGTATCGAATCACGTTTTGTACATCATCATCAAATAAATATGGTTCACGTCGTTCTGTGGTATTTGTAGCATGCTCTCGGTAGAAAGGAATCCAAGCACCAAGCTAAATCACATTTTTCTTATTATTGTTTTATTAATTAAAAAAAGTTCATTTATGCACCTGATACCATCTTTGTAATAATTCTTCATCTGGATTACCATCAAAACCGCCAACATCGGAACCACAAAATACAATTCCCAAAATATTGGCGTTCAAACATTCGGCAATACTAACAATCATATAATCCCAAGCAGCAGTGTTATCACCGGTCCAAATTATAGCATATCGTTGCGAACCAGCAAAATGGGAGCGAGTTAGAATGAATGGACGTTTATTTGGATCACGAGCCAATAAACCAGCATGAGTAGCTTTGGTCTGATAAAAAAATTTTAATAAGTATTTAATTAATCATTTAATAAATATTATTATACGTGTAATAATCCATAAATGTTGTGAATATCCCTATGTTGGACATTACCATAATGTACAATATCACCTGGCAAAGTTTTTTCAATACTATCATCAAAGACTGATGGTTCATTCATATCATTCCAAATACCAGCTAGTGTTTCTGTAGTATTAGGAAATTTCGAGTAGTTGTAAAACGATCCATAATATTCACGTGCATCTGGATTTAGAAAATCTATATAACTACTCAATCCTGGCCAACAGTCACCTTGGAATACGGTTCCATTTGGATATTTTACAAAATAATCATTTTCTAAAGCACCATCATAAACTTCGTAACCTTCTTCAACTTTAATATGAGGATCAATAATTGTAACTAATTTTCTATTTGTTGCTGAAAGGTTTTGTTGCATTCCAACTGGATCAACAAATGTATTTAAATTCCATGTGAAATATTTATAACTGTCTGTGTAATCAATATCTAGCCAAATTACGTCTACTGGGAAATCATTGTTATCAAGATTTGCAATTACGTCTTTTACATCGCTGTCGTTCTGATAATTCCATCGACATTGATGGTAACCCAAAGTCCAGAACTAGAGGATTGAAGATTCGATAATTTTTTTTATGAACCATGTTCCAAAATAAAACTTACTTGAGGTAGATGAGCATATCCTGTTAATTTGGTGTATTGTTGAACAACTTTTTGTGGTGTAGGGCCTAATAAAACAAACAAATCCAAAACACCACTCTCAGTAATAAAATAAGCACTTGATCCTGAATCAGATCCAGAATTTATATCGATCCATTGTTCAGCGGCATTATGTAAAAATATTCCAGCAGTTGCAGTTGTACTACAGATTTTTATTTAGAACAATTTCTATAAACACATTAAGTAAGTAAGGATTTCACTTACCCATGACCGTATAATACAGGTACAGCTCCATAAAGAGACATTGGTGAATAAGTTTCAAATCCGGCTACATCTAAATTTCTTAATCTGTATGGATCTACTCCACCAGTGGATGTATTTTGTAAAGCTAATTGATCAGCATGTTCATGTACACCATAAATAGCTTGTGCAACAGGAAAATCTACTTTAAACGTAAATGCATTCGAATCTGTATCAAAAATTAAACGACTTCCATCAAAAACTACTTCCAGAACGTCATTTTGATAAAATTCAATTTTAAATGGTGAACTAGTTATCACAGCTTTTGTACCATCTCCATTTAAGGTGACTGAAGTAGATTGATAACTTAAGCTTATCCTAATGAATAGATAAAATAATTTTTAATTATGATTTAATTAAAGGTTTTAACTTACTCAGATATTTCTGGTACACCATCTAAAACATCTTGTAAATGGTATCTAGAAGAATCTACTTCTTCAATAATAATTCGAAAGTTATTGTTTGCAAGAGTAATATTTAACTTTAAATCATTTGAATTTTGATTTGATAGATTTATAATTACTTCTGTATTACTTTGTAAATCTGCATTTTGAACATCTGCTGTATATAAATCTGATTCATCAAGTTCTTTATCTCTAAATTTGCTTTAAGTTAAATAAAATATAATTATTATGATTGTTTTGTTACAAAAACTATTTCGACTTACTTGCATAGATCTATTTCTGAGCAACTTTTAAAAACATCATGATCAGCTCCTTGACAATTAGTTACCACAAAGGCAATAAATAAAATAGTTCTAGACATAATTAAACGGTGTTAAGTAATTTTATAAAATGTCTAATAAAATTATACACTACCTTGTAAGTATCATTTCTAAATTCAGACGATCTTTAAAATCCAATTTTTAAATCCAGAATGTTTTATAGGTATATTTATCTGATAAATCCAATTATTATACAAATTTGAAGTGTTTATTTAGTTTCAAGATCAATCACTAAATCACTATGTGATATTCAATCACTTATGTATGCATTAACAATAATTGAGGAAAATTACAAGTGACAGGGATTACAGAATTCAGAATTTTGGAAGTATCATTCTTATGTTGTTTTTAAAATTTTGTAAATTATTTGATATACTTTGATATAAGGTATGGCGCGTATAATAATCTCTATTTAATTTAAGATAATCTGTATTACCACGTGAGAAAAAAAATGCAATTTTACTACTTGTTATTATATTTGTAATTCACAATAATTTCACACATAAAATACTAGATGTAGCAATTGAAGCTGATTTAGGTAAATAACATGTTTTTCACTTTTCAAGTAAATTCTTTTAAGATACTTAAATAAAAAATAATATACAATGGCTTAAATTATCCTTAAAATAATCAAAAATAAATTATTAGAAAATATTGGATTTCTTTAGTAAAAGAAACTGATGTAAATAAACAAATAAAGTGTAACATAAATATTTAAAAAAAAATAGTATTAATTCCTTTTTTATTTTACTCATACACTTTATTGATTTAGTTTATTATTAGCTTAATCGTCGTCATCGTCATCGTCATCCGATACGTAACGCTTTGCATTTCGTTTACGGCGACCAGTATTTTTTTTATTTTTGAGCTTAATTTTCATTTTCACAGTAGAATCTGTATCAGATTTATTGCCATCATCTTTATCATCATCACCATCTGATTCACCGCCATCGGTTTCGATACGTTGACGTGCATTCGAAAAAACTGATTGCAATACAATACTATCTTCATGTATAAGTGAAGCTTCTTCATTATAAATTTGAGCATTTGAACATAATAACATAAAATCACGTTCCAAATCGGAAAAATCCGAGTATTTACCATCTTCAATACGATTTAAAATCTTATTTATATCAATTGGTTTCTTAATTATGTCATAATAGTCTGGGTAATCTTTTCGTGGTGGTAGTTTCATGAATGGTTCACTCAAAAGACGTCCATCACTAATAATTAAATTAAATTAAAATGAAAAATTAACAAACCCTTACTTAAATTTTACCTGTCTGTGTATTTTGTAACAATATTCATTAATTTTCTCATTTGTTTTTTAAATTTAGAGTCGAAATTATTCGTTGTTCGACTACGTTTCTTTGTATTGCTGCCCACTTCACTATCTGAATCTTCTCCACGTTTACGCCTTTTACGGCCTTTCTTTTTCTTCACTTTTTCCTCTTCGTCCTCTTCATCATCATAATCACCAGTTTCGTCGATCGCTTTAAGCCATTCTTTTTCTGTTAAACTGTCTGTATAATCGACTTCTTTGCGTTGTCTTGTACCACGACCCAATAAATTCTCACTATCGTCATAATTCCACGGATCAACTTCATCGTCTTCTTTTACAAGCCAATCGGGCAATTCACTTATTTCCAATAAACGTGGTTTACGATTTGAACCCAATTTTGCTTCTTCGCGACGTCGTTCCAAATCCATTTTTTGAAATAATTCAAATTCAGATTCAGTTCTAGCTACCATTTGGTTTACAGTCTCATCATCAGGAACTTCATTTTCTTCCTACAACAATTATTTTCAATGAATTTGTATGATAAATTGAATTTTTTATTTAAATAAATACCTCTTCATCGTCTCCATCTTGATGTAAGATACTTTGCAAAAATTGTTGACGTTCTGAACCAGTAGACTTTTGATCAAACATACCAGCTTGGATGACTTTTTCATCCATATTTAATTTATAACGAGCTGCCGCTAAAATACGTTCTTCAACTGAATTAACAGTCATCAGACGTAATACACGCACTTCATTTTGCTGACCAATACGATGGGCACGATCTTGCGCTTGTAAATCCTAAAAATAGACAAAAGGTGTAATTCACAAATGTATATTATTTAAAAATAATATTATACTTGATGTGGATTCCAATCTGAGTCGAATATAATAACAGTATCAGCACTTTGTAAATTCAAACCCAAACCACCAGCTCGTGTCGACAATAAAAAAATGAAGTAATCACTATTTTTTGCATTAAATTTCTTCAATAAATCACCACGATCTTCTGCTTTTGTTGTACCATCTAAACGTAGATAACCAAATCCTCTCCAACTTAAATAATCTTCCATAATCGTCATTAATTGTGTCATTTGACAAAAAAGCAGTACACGATGATTTGTTGCTTTCAATTTTGGTAAAATGCGGTCTAGTAATTCGAATTTACCAGATGCACGATAAATATCAGGACTGGAAAAAATAAATACGTTATATGTGTACAAAATTATGTAAAATTTAAAATTTTACCCAGATATAACGCCTCCAGCTATTCCTACATGATCACAGTATTTCTCCTCAATATTTTGAAACATAAATGGATGATTGCACAACTTTCTTAATTGTACGATAGTATTCATAAGTGCTTTAGCACCACCTTTGCCTTTATTACCTTTTTCTGAACCATCTGTTAATAGCACACCTTTACTTTGCATGTGTCTAAAAAAAAATTTATAATTATACCTTAGAATCAAATAAATTATTTAACTCACTTGTAAAGGACTCTTTGTAAACCGGACATATCACATTTAATAATATATTCCACTTTATCTGGTAATTGCGATTCGACTTCTTTTTTTAAACGTCTTAGTAAAAATGGTCGTAATACTTTATGTAAACGTCGAATAATTAAAATAGTTTCTTCTTCATTCAATTCAACTTTTTCACCAGTAGTTGCAAATGGTGCATTAAACCATTGTTCAAAAGTGGAACAACTTTTGAAAATTGATGGCAATAAGAAATTTAATAGAGCCCATAATTCTGGTAATTTATTTTGTAATGGTGTACCAGTTAACAGTAAACGATGTGGTGCTAAATAATGGGTATTCAGTACTTGTGTAAGTTTGCAATGGTGGTTTTTCATTCGGTGACCCTCATCGATTATCATATATTTCCAGGGTAACTAAAATCGTAAAATTAATGGTCTTGGTATGTAATAATTTAAATTAAATAATGTTATACTTTTGCCAAAACTCCCTTGTCTTTAATAACATATTCGTAAGTGGTTAAAAGTACATTAAATTTCGTAGAACGCATTTGACTTTGAATGGCCCTTCGACCAGCTGGAGAACCTTTATAAGAAACTACAACTACTGACGGAGACCATTTTTCAAATTCCAAAACCCAATTGGAAAGTGTAGACAGTGGCACAATAATTAAAAATGGTCCATTCACTTTCTTTTTTTCCATTAAATATGTTATTAATGCAATTGTTTGTATCGTTTTACCTAAACCCATTTCATCGGCCAAAATTCCATTCAAATTGTTATTATAAAGCGAAACTAACCATTCCAAACCTTTAATTTGATACTCTTTCAATTTACCATTTACCATAATAGATGCTTGTTCAGTAACAATTTCATGAATTGTATGCGCAATACTGTAATAGGTTTGTTCTTCATTAGCATTTTTATGATATTCATCGTCTTCGACTTTGGCCTTTTTGATAACTTCTTTCGCTTTATCTTCTTCAGTTCTCACCGTATTTCCTTTATCAATTTTATGTTTACTATCATCATCATCGTCCGAATCTTCATCATCCGTATCAACAATTTCCCAACCGGGATTTTGTTGAAGCCAGTCTTGTAATTGGCTCAACATTGGAGCTTCTTCTCCCGTAAGTTTTTTACCAGTTGCTGTTTCCATTACAGTTACAGGCCGGTCTGAGCCTTGTGAACCATCCTCATCCATATCGATACCACCTTCTATTCCCAAACGTTTGCGTTTCTTCTTTTTCCTCTTTTCTTCTTCCTGTTGTTTGCGTTTCTGTTCCAATTTATGTTGTTTAACCATTTCAGTTAAATTACTTATATATTCATCAGTTTGTGATAATAAAAATGCCAAGCGTTTATCTTTTTTCTGATCAATCAATTTACGATATCCTTCTTCATCTTCGGCCATAAGCCTTCTCATACGTTCTTTTTCTATACGTTCTTGTTCTTTCTTTTGTTCACGTTCAGCATTCGCATGATAATTCATTACGGCTTTATTTAAACGTGCCAATTTTCCTTGATTGTTTCGATGGAATTCCTTAAAATCTTTACCATGTTGCAAAACTGATGTGAGAAATTCTTGATGTTTTTGACGACGTTTACGTTCCGCTTCTAATTTTTGTTGTTTTTCTAATTTTTCTGTTGCACGTGCTTCACGTAACCCTTGCCGTTTTGTACGTTTGTAAGCTTTGACATTAACAGCTGTTTCCAATGTTGTATCACGTCTTGTACATGCTATTATTTCACTACGTAATTGACGTTGGAAATTTAAACAACGCAATGCTCTCAACTCGATTTGAGCTTGAATACGTAAATCATCTGACATGTTTGTTGGTAAGTTGTTCAATTGTTCCATACGGGCCGCTATTCTAGCAGCAACTCTAAAAACAATCAAACATTATTTTTGTTTATTTAATTAATAAATCATTTACCTATTTTCTCTTTCTTGTAATATAACAATTGGATCGATTCCAACTGGTTTCGGTATGGTTGTAACACGATTTTGTTTATTTTGTTGTGATGTGGGTTGAGTTGGTTGCTGTTGTTGAGGCGGTGGAGGTTGTTGTTGTTGTTGTTGCTGCTGTTGTGGCAGTGGTGGTGGTGGTGGTTGATTTTGTTGGGGCGGTTGTGGTGGATGTTGTTGAGATTGTGGAACTGGTGGACCTTGTCCTTGTTGTGGCACATGACCAGGTCGAATGCCGCTTGGTGGAGGTGGGATTGAAGACGGCGGCGTTTGTCCTGGCTGTATACACAGTTGTAAAACGATTAAGTGATTCTTTATGTAACATTACAGCAATTAGTTCTGATGTACAGATTTCTGTACTCTTAAGTAAGATTGTTTTTGGACCTTAATAATTTTTAAATTATATACGAGTAAGTATATATTTTTTAAATTTTAGTATATTGACTAAAAGAATTAAAAAATATGAAGTGCAAACCTGAAAAATTATAGGCTACATTTGTATTTATCTCAAAACAGGTTCAAAATAATGTAAATTACTCAGAATTAACAATTATATACATATTAGGTTTTGCAATAAAAAATTATATATCTTTGATTTACGACTTAATACTTATTATTGTTGTCTTGTGATATAACCGGTAATTTCAAGAAAAAATATGTTTACATTTAACATCAGATAAAGCCTTTTTTAACTTTTTATTTATTCCATTTCAAACTGGGTATATTGAGAGCATAATACATAAAACAAAACCGAACTTATCCTTGTCACGTTTATATGAACAAAAATATAATACATATTATATAAAAATGTTTAATACATATTTATACAAGTTTTAATTAAAATAGAGATTAAATTAGATTAACCTATATTTACACTGAAATTTTGCACCCATGCATGTATTTATAGAACAAAACCATGAAAAAGATTAGTCAAACGAAACACAAAAGCCACTTTTTTTAGACACATACAATTATTTACAGTTTTTGTACAAAACAAAGTAATACCTGTTGTGGAATTGGACCTGGAGGTCCAACCGGGGGACCTGGAGGTGCTCCAGGTTGACTGCTTGGTGGTCCTGGAGGACGCATCGGTAGTTGTGAATTAGTCGAACCACTTTCAGGTGGTAGTGAATCGTTTGGTTCACTTGTAGGTAGTGGAGCACCCTATTTTATGTTTATTTTATTAAGTGATTCAGAATTTTTCAAATTTTTTTTAAAAAACTCATGCATTTCAACTACAAACTTTACTAGTTTATTTATTTATTTTTTTATTTAAAAACATATCCATACGTCTTGTTAAATGTTAAAAAACTAAACAAACAATGGCTACAACTAATTAAAAATAAGCGATAAAATATAAAATGAATATCTAGAAAAATATGCATAAAATATTGAATATAATATTTTTACAATTATTAGTTTTTGGTGTCGTTAAATTACTTTTTTGTAGTACTTATTTTGATAAATTATTTTCATTCAAGGATGAATATATAATAGAAAGATAGATAATTACGTTTTATACGTAAAACTTATTCCATATTTTCATGTTTATAGTGAATATTTAATGTTTTTTATAACCAAAGCGATAATATAATAAAATTTTCGAAGATTATACCATGGAGCAGACGGTTAAAATTTAACGATGTAGTAGTTATACTTATTTAGTTATTTATAATTTTATATGTAACCAAGAGAAAGCCTTTAAGACACTTTTACGATGCATAAAAATACACTAAACCATAATTTATATTTTATTTTAATCGTTTTCTCCAGCTCTTATACCATGGATACGAATTTTAAATTTATGCAATTATAATTTTAATTAAATGATGTTTAATCCATGGTTATTATACATATTACATACTTATGTATATGCAAAGTTTAAGATTTTACATGATAAAAGATATATAATTTATTTATTGTGAAACTGTCTATATTTCTTTGTATGACAAAAAATTCTATGGATTGGAATTATAAGCAATCATAATTTAGTTTGTCAAAAATTTATTTAAAGAAACGTTATGAATAAAGAAATAATTAAAATGTCATATAAATACAAACTTAATATAGTTTTTAATCGTACAGATGTCAGACGATCAAAAGACATCAAGGCTACATTAGAAACCAAAGAAATGACAAAAAGGTGAATTTCTGTTTTGCAGAAAATTATTTTAACCAGTTTATAACTGCTGTTTAATATTTACATATCTACTTAAACTTTATTTAATTTTATACGTAAAAGATAAACAGTGTGTTAATTATACTACAGGAAAGGAAAATAAGAGATTACCGTCTAAAATCAAAGCATTTATTTATTTAAAAAAAATGTAATAAAAAAGCATGGCACAATGATATGCAAAAATATTAATTAGTTACACATGCAAAGCTGAAATAAATAAATCAAAACAAATAAAAAAGCAGCATAGGCCAATCACAAAATTAAACCACCATTTGACTTACTTGTGATTGTTGTCCACCTGGTCCACTTTGAAATGGACTAGCTGGTGGCGGTGTCGGACATAATGGTGTACCATCAGGCCGTTTCCCTTGTAACGCCATTGTGACCTGATGTGGTATCGGTTGATTTCTAGCCAAATATCTGTATGCCATTATTTGATTTCTCAATTGTGTCATTTGCAATTGAGAAAATATCGTATTTGTACAATTCGTACGTGCTCTTAATGCCAATAATTGTGAATAGCGTGGATCTTCTTGCATTCCTTTTTCCTCCATTGAATCGATGGCACGCTGAAGAGCATTCAAGTTTTCTTGGCCTTGTGGACCTGGTGGACCTGGCTGGCCCGGACCACCAGGAGGACCTGGCGGTGGACCAGGTGACGATGATGGATTCTGAAAACATAAATTAAATTGGTAAAAACAAATTGTTTTCAATGGGATTTCCCTATTATAAATTTTAATCGTTTTTAAATAATGGAATTAGTAGAAGGTTTTTTTTATAAAAAATTTGCTTATTAACTTCTATTTATTTTTTCCCTGATCAATATTTAAATAGTCTACAATTATTATTGTTTCTTTTGTGCAAATAATTTAATGCGTTTACGATCATTCATGTACTTTCAAGGTTTTTTCACATTAAATTAAATTAAATTAAACAAAAATGTGTAACTCGTATGCTTATTATCAGACAAATGAATGGATTTACCAAAAATTAAAGGACAACATTTATAAAATTCCCATGTATTTTCTTGCAACCAATTAGTAATTTCAATCACATACGTATATTTTTTTGCGAAATAATTAAAAAGTTTGCATAATGATAAATAAAAAAAGGTGAAAATCGACTAATTAATTGTATTTCTGCAATTATCATAATAAAAATACATATACCCGCATGTTTAATAATATACGCAATCTTTCAAACAATTCATATTTAAAGTGTTAAAACATTTAAGTAAATATTGAAATACAAAGTATTTAACGGTGAGTAAATTGAAAAAAAGAACAATGTTATCTAGTGACAACTAATAAAAATTTCCCCGTATGTATAAATAAATCGTATAAAATGCAGAACATTATTTTCATTTTCATTAAAACAATACCAACAGGAGCATTAAGCATATCTTTACAATAAATAATATTTATATAAAAAAAATTGAAAGTAAATTTACCCACCTAACTCTATAGTCTAGCGCTCAAGGTTTCCATTTAAGTATCATTTTCATAAAAGCAACATTGTTCTATTAATTAAAGGATATTTTATTGTGGCTAGTGATTTAGTAAACAGTGAACATGTTGGTGGAAATTCAAAATTATTTTGATTTTGTATTGCCTCTAGTTAAAGATGCTGGAAAAGTAAGTTAGATAAAAATCCATTGAATTTCATTCATATATTTTTTTAAGTTCTTTTTGGAAGCTGCCAAAATTGATGTAGAAGTTGAAACGAAGGATGAGGACTACGATTTGGTCACCATTTATGATAGGAAAATCGAGGAAGTACTTATCAAAAGGATTCAGGAACGATTTCCAACCCACAAGTATGCATTTTTCTTTTTATTTATGAATTACCACCCCAATCCCATTATTCAAAATAATACATATTTGGTGTTTTATTCAAACTTCAAGAAAATAACTAAATTGAAGAGGAAATTTGCAGTTTTCCGAATTTTTCTAATAAACGATTTTATTTAGTAAAAATTTCCTTTAAGAATATTCTTAAAGGAAAAACCTCAACCCGTTTAATCACTTAATTTATTTTTCTCAAAAATCACATCCTGAAACATCTTTAGATTTATTGGTGAAGAAGAATCTTCAGCAAAACATGAAGTATCAAAACTAACAGACGATCCAACATGGATTATTGATCCAATAGATGGTACGGCAAATTTTGTACGTAAATTTCACATAACTTGCATATCAGTTGGTTTAACAATTAATAAACAACAAGTATTGGGAATTGTTTATAATCCATATTTGGATCAATTATATACAGCAATTAAGGGCCAAGGAGCATATTTGAATGGAAAACGTATTTCAACAAGTGGCCAAAACGATATATCCAAATCAGTATTTGTTTATGAACTGTCATTAGCCAAATCAGAAAAGTTTCGTGATCTTTATTTATATCGATTAAAGCATTTGATTAGTGCTATTCAAGGGTAATCAATTTTTTTATATACATAATTAATTATTAACTCAACAGAATACATTTTTTATAATAATAGTATACGTTCGTTTGGTTGTGCTGTAATGAGTTTGTGCATGGTAGCAAATGGTACTATGGATGCATACCAATGTGATGGTTTATATCCATGGGATGTGGCTGCTGGTAGTTTAATTGTAACTGAAGCTGGTGGACATGTTTGCGATTCAAGTGGTAAAGAATTCGATTTAATGGATCCAAATTTTTTGGCAACAGCTACCAAACAATTATCTGATCAATATATGGATATTGAACGACAAGCCGATGATGAAATGTTAAAAAATACCAAAAATGTGTGTTATAAATAAACTATTTCAAATAAGTTATTTATTGTCTGGATTTATTCTTAATGTTTAAGAATTTTAGTAAATGAAGTATAGTAGTATGTAGTCGTAGTGTCCTTATTTTCATCCTAAATTTTCACTCTATACAAACAGAACAGATTTTATATTAAATAAAAATGAATAATTTTGGAAATTTATTGATAATCGGGTTTAGAGAAAGTTTTTGTTTTATGTATTTTACAAGACAAATAGAAAATTTTTATCCTGCAGAACTCATAAGATGTTTGTGTGAAATTGTGAAATTTTTTTTATAAATTTTTGATGACAAAGCTATTAGAAATGTTAATTTTATTACGTAATATTGATATTTAATTAATAATATTTAGAATAATATATTTATTGACGAACCGACTGCTATAAATAATTATTCATATTATACCACCCTACTAAAAAATACAAATTAGAACATTATTTCTTTTATAAGTACACTTACTTGTCTTTGTTGCGGATGGGGCATGGGCATTGGATGTCCAGGATACGGTTGTCCGCCACTTCCCTGCATATCAGGATGACTTTGTGGCCCCCCAGGCGGTGGCGGTCCACCATGCGATGGATGTGGTGGTCCACCGGGCGGCATTTGCATTGGTGGTGGTCCGCCCATGTGATGCCCTGGCGGTGGATGATTTGGGTGACCCGGATGGCCGGGATGTGGATGTGGTGGCATCCCTGGATGGCTTTGATGTGGTGGCATACCGGGATGCGGTCCCATATGGGGTGGCAGAGACGTAGGTGGCATCTGCCCCATGCCGGGATGTCCCTGATTTGAATTCGGTGGCATGGAATGTGGCGGTCCATTCATATGGCCCATTGGTGGTGGTGGGCCTTGCTGATAGGGACTGTGAGGTGATGGTGGTGGTGCTGGACTTTGGGTTGGAGGGCCCATTGCTGGACTAGGGGCTTGTGGAGGCGGCATGGGGCTGCTTTGTGGTGAGGGACTGGCCATTTTTTCTAAAAAAACCGTTTCATTAGTAAATTAATAAAATTTAAATATTTTTAAGTTATTTTTAAATTTACCGCTGCAATTAAATATGAAAAAAAATCAATAGTATTTTTAGCTACTGGTTCAGCGAGTTTATAAATTACAGTCATTATGCATAATTTAAAATTAAAAATTCCTGTTTTACATTAAACATTCCTTTTTTACGTTTTTATTCATTTAATTAATAATAATAAAATGCTGATTTTCATAAATTTTAAAATAAAAACGATAAAATAAATAATTGTAATATATCAAGCTGTTGTTAAACGATAACAATTTAGGTATTTGTAATTTATTTGTCATTCTATCCCAAATAGTGCAAACCAAGTACGTAAAATAAAAACAAACTTACAGAAAAACAACAACGAAAAACGCTTCTATTTAGTGTGAAGGTTAAAAACGCCTTCGTTTACCGGTAAATATTTGTGAAGAATTTGTAGAAGAATAAAACGTAAGTAAATAATACAATTGAAAAATTAATTAACATCTAAATAAACATATTTTAGTTATTTGAGAATTTAAAATAATCAGTTTATTAATATTTTAAGTTATGACTGTGACCTCAGAACCTCAGATGCTATTATTCATTTAAAAAAATTAAAAAAAAAATCTACTTACTCTTGAATGGCTTTATCCTGACTGATTTTTTATTGACAATTTTGCCGAACTAGTATTGACCACTTTTCAAGTAAATATTATTGTGAAAACAACGATTAAACATTGTTTTTCACATAAAAATATCTCAAACACTAAACATTATTCGCCATTTTCTGTCTATCGTTCACTTTATACTTTATGCCACACTTTATATCAAAGATACCAATGAACAAACCTTTGTAGGCGGGAGATTTAAATTGATTTCTTGAAATTTCTGGATGCTTTTATGTTTGAATCGATTCTTTTTTTACAAAAATTCTTAATTGTTTTTATTTCATTGTTTTAGATGGACTCAGATTCTGATTTCGTTTTTTTGAAAAACTGTTTAGAAGAATTCGATTACCCTTCTGTTTGTACTTTTAATGCCCAACAGTTTGCTGAAGTATTCCATTCTTCTAACAGAATTTTCTTAGTTACATGGATTTTAAAGAAAATCTTACCAGAATGTGAGCAAATCATTGAAACGGCTGAAAATAAAGAAGAAACTCTTGCTCAGTTAGTTTTATCTATGGGTTTTTGTTTACCAAATAAAGCAACTGATTTTCTTCAGTCTAAACTACCACTGGATGAACAACTTGCCATTTTCCGATTAATATTTCAACATTTAAAAGATATTACTAAAGAAATTGACACAAATATACAACCTGTTTCAATAGATGAAATTTTTGATTTGAAAAATAATAATTTGAATTTGTTTCCTTGTTATGGCGAAATAAAAGTAATGTCTGACGAAGAAATACAGAAACAAATATCAAAAATTAAACAAGAAATTGAAGAATGTAAAATCAGTGGCGAAGAGTCTCAAATTACTAGTATTAATATGAAATCTCTGAAAGACTTGAATGAATTAAAAGAACACTTGCTGAATTTACAACCGAGTATAATAAAATGTTTAATAGATGAGGAAACACCTAAAAATAACGCTAAATTTAAAACTCCACCAGAAACAAAAGATTTGGTTGAAGAATGTGCCAGTAATATGAAAATTATCTCTCAGGTAAAAATAATTGGTTTGAAAATTTTTAAATTATCAACTATTTTTTATAGTATCTCACCAATATGAAAACAATTTCGAAGTATAATATGGAAGAAAATGTATCTGAAAATACTGAAAAAATGTTAAAGCCAGACCCAAACCAGAAGGAAATGTTGGAACAATTATTAAATGAAATGAAAAACTTGAATTATAAATAACTTATTAGTTTTATATTCTCTTCTTTATTACATTTAATATAAGTTTATTGAGTTCATAATCATCATCTATTAATTTTTCAATTAAATTAAAATGGTCAACATTTTTTACCAAAATATATTTCGACTGACTGCTACATTTTACAATTTTTTCGTAAAAATTTTCCGATTCCTCAACAAATTTAGGAGAATCAAATTCTGCAGCAATAACAAAAAATCGTCGATTTTCTAGTTTTAAGTCCTGGTAAATAGGACTTAACTGTTTTGCATCAGTTTCATTTAACTTCAACGGTTCGTTGTAAACTGTTTTTATAAGAGGCACTAAATCGTAAATACCACCCAACAAAAAACAATCTTTTATCAAATTTCGTGTATTTTCTGGCAAGTTTGGTACAAATGTTTCAAACAAACTTGCAACCAATTGAGCTCCAGCAGAATGTCCAGCTAAATAAACACTGGAATATTTTGTAACGTGATATAATTATAATTATTTATTAAGCAAAAATTTGACTGACCTTGCATTATTCTGAATAGCGTAATCTAAGCACTTTTTCAATGCAATTTCGATATTTTTAACCAGTTCAATGAGTGTAACTTGAGGACATAATTCATATCCGATAAAAATAGATTTAATTTTATTGTTGTACAAATTTAAACTTAAACAATTTCCTAAACTGTGTGTTATTACCGGTTCTTGCCAATATCCACCATGAATGTATATTAAAATCGGCGAATCTATGGAGAAATTTTAAATTCATATTAATTTAAAAGCTTTTTATTTTACTTTGTGGAAGATCCGTTCCAAATAAATCGTACTTTTCCCTTTCACCACGTCCATAGGAAATGTTCAATGTGGCTGGTATTGATTTACGCAAAAATTTACTTTCTAAAACAAAGTTTTATTATTTTATCATTAAAATATTAATAAGAAATTACGTTCGTCGAGGAATCCCACATGTTTTTCAATAATTTCATCGATATTAAACCGTTTTTGCCACCTACTTGGAGAATACAATATATCTAGCTCTGTATACTCGGACATTTTATACGAAACTAGTAAAAGAAGCAATAAAAGTGAATGTAACATAATAAGTGGGGTTTATCTATTATCAATTACATGAAATAAAACAATATTTTTGACACAGATTATTTATTTCTCTTAATTGGTATCACAGAATTATATGTCCAATTACTATTCATTTTTGAAATTGTTCTTAAACAAATTTTGATTTATCATAATATTATTTATTGATTATTATTGCATTTAAATTGCAACAATGAATAGAAATTGGATAAACAAAATAAAGAAAGGCGAAATGAAGAGGATGATCAAAAATTTTATTAATTGTACGTTATAAGATATGGAAAGGATTATATTTTTTACCCAGGAAACCCGTTTTGTCCGAACTAGAACAAGAAACATTCAAGAGACACTTCGAAACAAGGCGTTATGTTTGAATAAAAGCAATTTTAGTACATAATTTTTTATATACAAAATTTGATTGATTTGTACGTAGTTCAGCGTTACACAATTACATTTATTTTATTAATATGATATTTAAAAATATTTTTATTTGAAACAAGTCATATTTAAATCTTGATCATCCTCTAAGGAAAGTATGATATTTTTATAAAGATTATTATATATGTATATGTAAGAAGTATAGAAAGACAATATTTTACTTTTATAATATATAATACAAAAGTTATATTATTATTTATTATTATTATTATTATTATTTTCGAGATATTTAATTAATGGTGTAATGTAAAAGTTTACAATTTACATGATTAATTATCATTTCAAGTGTGTAGATTGTAATTTGGATTTTATTGGTGGTATTGGTGAACTTGTAGCACTTCTGGAAACTCGCGGTTGGTCTGGTACTGTTAATTTTGAATCTGCTGATTTCCATGCTGGTGGATGGTGATGATGTGGTGATTCACTAGATACAACACTGCAGCTGTGCTCTGGATTTGCGTTTCTATTTAATGCATGAATTGGTATACGATATATTCGTAGTGGTCGAACTTCCGGCGATGCTGAAATCAAACAATAACAGCAGATGAATGATTTATTTTTAAATCAATTATGCTACATTATTTATTGTCTTTCTTGTGATAAAGTTTTATTCGGTTTCGAATTGTATGAAATCTAAACAAGTTTTGTTTTCATTTCAAAATAGAGTTACACACAATTTAAATTACATAGCGAGATACAGTTTTATATTAATAATAAAATGTTAAGTGAACCATTAATTTAATATATTTAAAAAAAATGTATATTTTTGTGTACGAAATAATATGTAGTTAAAATTTTATATGGTTACAGTTATAACTATTTTCTGTTAGATTATGTGTGTATGTTAAAAATGGTTTTGTAAAAGTTAAATTATTTGGTTAAAAATTAAATGGATCAAAAATAAAACATAAAATAAAATAGACACAGTTCCGAAATAACAATTTACCGTTTATTTATTTTGCGGTGAAGTTTTTATGACTGTTTATATTTTGTTAAAAAGCTAAAAACCAAGGTTTTGAAACGTTGATTTTGGTCAAACTGATAAATTAAATTGTAAAATCTACATATTTGAAATATTCTCTATTAAAAAGTTTAAATATTCAGTAAATATTTAAAAGTTTAATTTTAAAATTTTAAAAATGGTGAATGCGCGAATTCTTTTACCATTTGGACTTGAAGGTGGTGAATGTTTGGTCATGTCTTGTTTAACATCGACAAACAGACGATCAGTACGTGTTGGAAAGAATTCTGGTGCTGTTGTTGAGAAAAAAATATCATTTTTCGATGCAATCAATTGTAATTTCGGCATAGTCATCGTATGAATCAAATTTCCATTCACAATCAGCCTTATCTCCATGGAATTGGATGTGAAACCGATCACGTACGGGAAAGCACACACTGTATTAGAATATTATACGATTATTTCAAGTTTTCTCTTCTATTTCCATTTATATTTATATTCTTACCTATGTCTGTAGGCACTGAATTCCAATGAAAATCAAAGTCTGTCGTGGATGTGTTGTCCTCGTTGATTTTTTGAAAATGGCAAGTGTCTGGAAATGGATAATCAAATTTTCTATTATAAACCTGATTTACTTTACTACTAAATAATATTTTAGTTACATATAAAGAGATTTTATGATGAAGAAACTATAACGCTAGAACTTACGATTGTAACATAATAAAAGCTGTATTTCTTGGTCTTCGTACAGATCTAGAGCGGTAACTAAATGAGCTTTTGAACTTTCAACTGTATGAAGATGTTGTGTATAACCAGTTCGGCCATTTACAATGTCCCAATGGTGTTTATATCCAACACAAACTAATATATCACCATGTGAAGGTGATTTCGGACTCCAGCCACTATCCAATATCGTCATCATAGTAGGATTCTCGTTCAAATTCATTTCCCATAGAAATGTAAAACCTTCAACAGTGTCTGTATCACTTGACGGACACCATGCTGTCCATGCAGCTGAATGCTTCCATTGAAACATGATTAATTTACGTCCAATTGATATACACATTCTTAATCGAGCTCCACCTAATTACAAAAAAAATGATATAATGTTTTATTGAAAGTGGATTATATGTGGTTGAATGTCGTTTTCCAATTAAAACTTTCCGGTTTAATGTGTGCAAATGACATATCTCGCGTAGGATTAAATAGTTTTTGTTAAACTTGCTTAATTTGAATATTATAGTTTATGTATGGCTTTGTATTTACAATTAAATGCGTACTACTACTGTCTGGGACGAATCTTTTGTAGTCAATTTGAAAGAAATGTCTATGTCTTTATGTCTTGTATGTTTTTCATTTGAAATACGAATTTTCGTGAACTTGGCGTAAGAAAACTTAATAATATTAATTTAAATATCTCCTCATTTATTAATATGCATACGTGCTTTAAAGTGAAATTGAATTTTGTTGGTTTATAGAACAATGTAATATCGTTATTGAAATCTTTGAAGCTTTCATTTTCTTTTGAAGGGTGTATAAATTATGTTTTCAGAAAAATACCTTAATAGAAAACTAAAATTGACTTGAATGGAATAATATAAATCTATTTTACAATTTCAAAAAAGAAAATTTTATGTTGGTACACGGTACACGCTATATAGGAACAGAAAATATATTATTTTCAAAAATATAAAAATATTATATTTATATATATATACAATTATACATATACATATTTATTTATTTGTTTATATACATATATATTATATTTGTTTTGTAATAAAATGCATTAATTATAATAATCTTTTAACAAAAAACATTAAATATTTTTCGTTTATAAACATTATACCTAAGTTATTCTATAAGTACATACATTAAAGTATTAAAAGTAGTATCAAATATAATTAATGCATAGATTATTTTCTGATTCTACATAATTTAATTAAATGAATCTTGTTAGAAACTTATTTGATAGGATGCTAAAATGTAATTAACATTTGATTGTTTATCTTTTACTTTAGTGCAAACTGTAAATAATCTACGTACCGAGATGTGTACTTATATTCACATGTACTTTTTATTCACAGGTTTTACAAATTACAGAAAAAACAAAAAAGTGTAACATTAATTGTCCCTTACACAAATACATAATTAATTCTGAAAGACTAAACATACGAAAAAAAAAATGTGAAATAAAATGATTATTTTTATAATAATGTCGAGACGAAACAGAATTAGGAATAATATGTATTTTTCTTCAACAGAATTATCTTTGTTAAGACAATTAAAATTAATATGAAATATATGAAATTTCAAAATTTAGAGGTGGAATTTGTTTAAGATTTTTTCTAAATTATTATTATTCTAAATTCTAAAGCAACTTAATTTTTAAATAGGTATCAAAAAGGCACATTCAAAGCCGTTATTCATATAAAGAAAAGTTACGAACTCCCTAATTTAATTTTATAACTTTGATGATGGTGAAAAATTTTCTTGTTCAATGTCTTTTTTGATACTTTACACTTTTACTTTATACTTTATATACGTGGAACCATGAAAAAACATTTTGTAAAGGAAATTGGTTCGTTATCATAAAAGACATTTTCTATTCATTCATAAAATAGAATAGATAGATTTACAAGGTATTTTTCATGTAAACTACGTACTAGTAAGTCTATTCAATATATTCAATTTATTTTTAATATTTAATTTTGTAATTCAATTTAATGTACATAGGTATAATCAATAATTCATATTCGCAATGTGACAATTCTCACAGGCTTTTAAAAATATTATTATTTAAATATATTTTGATAATTTTTAGAAACAAAAATAAAATAAATGTTTTATATAATTATTATGGTTTAAATTTAAATAAATATCTCTAAATTATAAATAACTATCTAGTATCTACTATAAGATATAAAAAATGAAAAATTGTTGGAATAAAATAAGTTTTAATAGTATTTAACGATTTAATTAAGTTCTTTTGAAGAATATAACAGTTCAGAAGATATATAGATTGTCATGAAAATAAACAATTTTCTTATAAATAAAGGAATATAAAAGAGTTTTTATTAAATTCTTTGTGATAGTAATGTTTAAAACGAAAGAGCAGTTGTAAAAATAAAACTTTTATTTTGTTAATATTGCCACAGTCTGTTTTTAAACTATCTACATTTTAACTAAAACTAATGAAGACAGTTATGAAAAGTTTAATAAAAATATTTCCTTTTATCACTTACCAGGTCGTGAAAGAGCATACAAATTAGTGCCACGTGTACGTTCCATTCGATGTTCTTTAACATCTAGCCGTGATTTAACATCATTCTGGGACTCAATTTGTGATAGCCGAAACACGTAAACTTTACCTTCTTTATTAGAATGACCTGCACGCAATAAAAGAATTCCATGCGGTTCAACTACACTCAACTGTCGGACTTGCAATGTTCTGTCGAAGATCATACGATGACTATTTCCATCTAGAACAAAAACAGACCAAAAAACCTCAAGCCTAGTTAAAAGAATAACAACCCTTGCGGTTGAATAGCTGACCTTCCACCACGTATACCCCCTCATCAGTACCAATAATGAGTTTATTGTCGCCCCAAGAGTCGGAACACAGAATTTGTAGTGCCGGAAATACAGGATAGAAACAATTTGCCTCCCATGGTGATCTTTTGAACACTGTTCCAGCTGTACCAGCTGATGCCAGACTAGTTGGTGCATCGCCACGTACAATTGCCTCCAATTTCAATGCTTGACCAATACGAACAAACTCAATTTGTCTTGAATCCTCTTTGAGACGTGAATGGCGTGGCGTTTCAGCGAGTACATCAGAAAAAGCGCGTCGATTCAACATAGTCTAGAGAGCAGAGAGAAGAAAAAAAATGGGGATTTTGTTGAAAAGAAAACTTATCTAAATCAGCAGGTGGTAGTGAAAGGATCCTTTTACACGCACAAAAAACGAAATAAGAGAAATTGGATTGAACTTTTTCGGTTTTAGATGTATTAAGTGATTGGTGCTTACCATTCTAGCATCGGTCATATGTTCAGAATATAGATCTTTAATGAGCATATCTAATGTGCGTTCCCTTTTCCGTGCAAATGTCGGCGTTTCGAATGTAGCTTTTTCACCATTTATCAATTTTACTAACAGAAATTCTCTAAACAAGTGTGGATCATTGAATATTGGCGGACATGGTAGACTTGGTCCGAATAAAGGGACAGCTTCATCAGAAAACACGGACAGACGATATTGATTTGCATTATCGACACTAACCACTGCAAATATGTCTGTTATCATAATAATAGGGTTAAAGAAAATTTCACTGTAACTTTGTGAACAAATTTTGTTAACAATATTACTGAAATAAAAACCTATTGTAGGATTTCGTAATTATGTGAGATAATAGAAAAATTTTTTAATTATAAAACTTTATATCTTATTAATCCCAGCGAATAACATTTTCCAACAAAATCTTTTAATACTATATTTGAAACTACAACGAATTCATTTTTCTTGTGTGTTAAAGGTCTTAAAGTTTAAAACAAGCCACTTATTTACCATAAATAATTAAAGTTGTAAAAGTTATTTGTTTCTTCTTTGACTTGCAAAGTTAAATCCAAAATAAACAAGAAAATCTTATCTTTATCTCACACAATTAACTATTAAGCGAAAATGAATAATTTATTTTTTTATTCAAAGTGTTTTGTGCTCTATAAATTTTCTAATAATTTGCATATGTAGGTTGAAAAAAAAGTGAAAAACAAGATAAAAACCAGGAAAAGGATACGCGTAAACTGTGATTTGATACAAGTGGGGTTGAATTGTGAATGTTCCGTTTGTGAAGCATCGTCTGCATCAATGAACACAATATTCACAATATCGTTTCCTATATGCCTTTTCCTTTCCACTTGTTGTCGATTATCTCTGGAATAAGGTAGTAATGTAGAGATGTGAAACATGATTTCGTGCCCTTCATAAATTGTGTATATGGAATGTTTGCCAGTCATATCCCCTGAAAATGTACACATTTTTGTTTATACTTTTACACTTGTTTGAATTCATCCAACTTATTTTCCAGACAAGTTCAATATTACGAAAAAAAGGGTTCTTTAATTCAGTAAATAAAAAAAATAATGCAATTAAATACATTTTCCAAGTTTCATATTATTGAATTACAACATGTTCAACAGATGTTCAATATTTTTTTTTATTTATAAAAAAAGAAAGTGGCTGTTAAAAAGGTCTGCATTGGAAAAAAGGCTTGTTACGTGTCCAGAATGTCTTTTGCAGAAAAAATTCACTAGAGGTTCTTCAGGGACAATAAAAGCCTCATGAGTATTTCAATAAATAATTGATCAAAATTTTCTGACGTCAAACTATTTTTTTCACTGAGAAATAATTAGAAATTATGTGATCAACTTACCCTTTGTATCCAAACCGCCCCTATACTTATCCCAACCCTTTAATCGTATTTTGTCTCCTAATAATCCTAAAAATTGGTCGAATTTCTCGCTACCACATTCTAAAGGAAACCAAAAAAGAAAATATATAATAATATATTATTTAGTGAAAATTGTGGCACTATTACCATTACTTAAAATTTCATCATCACTAACTTGTCCCTGTTTCATATAAATTACACCAAATTTAAAATTTACTGAACCTTCTTGTTCTTCTAATAGTAGTAAGTCTTTTTGTATATCCGGAGAAAAAATCTCTTTCGGTCCTTTTTCAATTTTATCCATATTGGGAAAATTGTATAAAATTTGTTTTACTGTCAGAACTTTCTGTTGTGATATAGGTAAGGATATTTTCTGTGCCCCCTAGTAATTCAGACATATTATGTATATTAATACTGAAATGTTATGGAACTGAAACTTTGTTTGTTGATAAGTTTTGACAACTTTCCATTTATCTGACTAGAAATAGTAAAATGAAACGTAAAAATACATGTATACAGAGCTTTTAAATGTTCAATTAGAACGAGAAAAATACTTGAGACAATTGAGATCAATAATTATTTAACAAGTTCTAATATTTTATCGATACACATATTCTCAGTAACATAATTCGAAACTACTTGTATAATTAGCATTACATGCAAATTAGTGTAGTGACACTGTTTTAGAACTAATTTAAATATTTATGTATGTATATGCATGTATATCAGCATTTTGTTCTGCCCTGCATTAGAAATGGATACTTTTTCCATATGTAATGGGGTTGTTTGCAGTTTATTGACCTAAAACTGTTTTGTTGTAAATGAGAACTTGATAATTTATTATTATCAAACCGCCCCCATTATTCAGGTCAGTTTTAATTGTTTGCCTAAACCGATTGTATAAATACAGATTAGATATCATTTAAAACGCGCATGAATATGAGAAATAAATTTTTAAATTTATTAATTTCCCATGGTAAATATAAAGTTGTCAGTTTCGTGTTTTATGTATATTGATAAACTTACAGTTTTTCGAAATAAAATCGCCCGGTATAATGGTACACATGTACTGTTATCTTCATTTAAAACTATACTTAGAAAAAATGGTACTTTATCATTATCTAAGCCAACATAGTTCTGATGAACTGCATACAAGAAAAATTTGCTATAGAATTTCTTCATTTTTTTTCATGCTGAACTTACGTTTTCCAAGAAAGTATTTAAAATACCATCGAGTTTGGTATTCAGGGTTTTCAAGAACCGGTGTGCTCGGTGAACCGAACATCTGTGAAACAAAATTTATATATGTATATTTAATAGATATTTTATCTAGGAATTTTTGTTCATTTTAATATTAATACTTCGTCCTTTTCTCCTGGCGAATCACCATTTTCAATACGAAATCGTCTGCAATGTTCCTGTCCGTCGATTTCAGGCTGTTGTAACTGAAACAAAATTAAATACAAATAAAATTATAGCCGTTTTGTAAAAAGGCGTAATTTAGTAATAAAAAGTTGTATGTATATGGAAATAAATTTAATTCGTTTTGAGTAGCTTGACAAAAGCTTTCAATCAAACTTACTTTACTGAAAAATCGTTTTATATTAAAATTATGGCAGTCCACCTCAATTATTATAAGTTAATTTTTTACATAATTTACTAGAAAATGCTTTTGTAATTTCCGTACTATTAACTTTACGAGAATTGTTTGGTGTGTGATTTTACAAAAGCGGAAAATGTTGAACGAATAACTGGGTAGGAGGAAAAAGCTTAAAATAGACAAACATTTGAACTTTTTCAGGTCATTAGAAATTAAATTCAGTTTGTACCAAGTACCGCGTACATATATTAATTATAACATTTTTATTTTATTACACTTACTCATAATAAAACAGATTCATCCTTTATTTTAATTAATGTATTTAAAAAGCTCGTTAATTAGAATGTACAGCGAGGTGAAAAATGTTAACAAATTTATGATCAAAGAAAATTTAATTTACTAAACTTGTTTCACACAAATATGAACTAGCAACTAACAAAATGTGCACAACATTTAGATACATATATAAACATATGTGTATCCATATAGGTTTATTCCTTTTGTAATACATATTTATATTTTCTTCAATAAGATGTATTCTAGGATTTCTAGGCTTAATAAAAAATATGAAAAATTTAAAACATAACCCATTTTACAACATTGTTATTCAAAATTGTATTTCTTATTTGATAGTTACTTTCGTATATCATAATGCTTTAAACACCCAAAATTATGTATTAAGTATATTTCCTATTTACGTAAAATGTAATTTTTTCATTTAAATATTCAAAACTACATACGTAATAGTAGATTATAAGTCTGTAAAATATAAGCGTTCCTTTAAGTCGTATAAATGTCATCCATAATATGATAACAGAAATGCAGTGCCAATGTACTGGCTATTTTTGTATTTGAGGTGCTGGGTTAAAAGTGTAATTAAGAATTTTTTAGACAAAATTATAACTTCTTAGATGAATCAGATATACGTTAAACTTGTTAACCATCCCTTAACGTCTGCCTTCTTATTATTTACAATTTTTACTAGTGGCTTAAAAGGGCATAAATAACTTATAAGTTTTATTGTATCACAGGAATTCTTATATTTTACAAACAAAATACACACCGGGGCAGAAAAGGTGTTATTTTTGTTGAAAGAAACGAAAACGAGAGATTGTAGACCGAGAGGCAAAAATGCTCTTGGGACGGGATTTGTATACTATTTTATTCAAAATTAGACAAAATAAATTAATAAAAAATATCATGTTTCACAGTTTTCACTTCCCACCCAAGAGAGGAAAATAACGTTTATTTCTCTTCTTGGGTGGAAAGAAAGGACTTTTTTTTTAAATTGACATTTTCCTCCTTTAGGTTGAAAAAAATGTCATTTTTAGGTAAATTGCCATTTAATTTCTCAAATAAAGAATGCTTCACTTACAAACGCCAGATCAAATTGGAAAATATATTAATAATACTAACTGATAGTTCACACGAAATAAAGCAATATTCCAATGCATGGTTCAATGTACGTAACACTAATTTTTAAAATTTAATTAGGATTACTACTATCAAGATAATTGGAACCTAAAAAAACACTTACTAGCTGTAGTAGTAACTAATTAAAAGCGATTAGTTAAATAAATAATAATATATGCATGCTTGTTTTTTATTATGTATAATAATTTGAACTTCAGGTCATAATTTTTAGGTAGTGATAAATATATGTATATTATTTGAATTATAGATATATTTTTACTCGGTAATTTAGTTTCGTGTTATCAGAAATATTTGCAAGTATTTCATTTATAACAAGCTCGTGTTTTTTTTTGAAGACCATTACAGTAATAAGTCTTATTAAACCTATATATAAACATATTATTAAGAATAAATAGAAATTCCAGAATTGGAAGTGCACTGGAAGCACCATGTCAGGTATTAATTTACTGAAATAAAAATTATTTTATAAAATTACCAAATTCTGCATTTTAGAGATATTAAAAAGCACAACCGTAATGTACATTGTAACAACTATAGGATTTATGATAAATTTTATATTTCATACAAATCTATCTCTAGCAATAGTTGCTATGATTAACACCAACATTAATTCCAACTGTACAAATTCAACAACTTCTCAACAATATAACTGGAGTGTTTCCGAAAAAAACTATCTTCTGGCAGCTTCAAATGTTGGCTATTTACTATTAGAAATGATAAGTGGCCGACTGAGCGACATTTTCGGCCCAAAAAAAGTAATGGGAATATCCACAATTTTCGCAAGTCTTCTTAATATCATTTTTCCATTTACTTGCGAAAACTTAATCATTGCTATTGTTACGAGATTTTTTACTGGCGCATTCCTTAGTCCAGCTATACCCAGTTACGCCACATTGATAGTAAATTGGTTACCACCAACTGAACGTACAAAATCGCTTGCAACTGTCGCTTCTTTTGGTTTAGGGGTTGCTTTAAATATGTACATGTCCGGAATATTGATTTCTTATTCAGGATGGCCAAGTATTTTTTACGTTACGGGTATTTTCGGTTTAGTGTGGACCATTAGTTGGTTTTATTTGATTTACGACAAACCAGAAGATCATCCAAGAATATCAACAGAGGAAATAAATTACATAAAAAAATCAATGAATAAAAAGTGCTATGAAAATGTACCAACAAAGCTACCAATTAAGAGCATAGTAACTTCAGTACCAATTTTAGTGATTGCATTATCAAGATCTTGTTATGGATTTTGTCATTTTTTAATAATATTGCAATTACCAACATATTTAAACAATATTCTTCAATTTGATACACGCGATAGTGGATTATTTTCAGCTTTACCTTTTTTGGGTAATATACATAAATATTGTTTTAAATACAACTAAATTGTTTCTATTTCAGGCTATTTTCTAGCTGCTCTTGTCGCTTGTACTTATGCTGACAAATTATTAAAATCAAACCGGATATCAAGAACAAACGTCCGAAAAATAATGGAATGCACTTATTTATTAATTCTCAGTTTCAGTATGATGTGTTTAGCATTATGGGGCTTTAATGCCATTGTGGCTGTTGTAATGTTCTTTATTGGTACAACGTCGATGGGTATTAAAAATGCAGGACATTTTGCTAACATTGTAGACGTCTCTCCAAATTTTGCGGGCACTCTTGTTGGCATGTCCAACACAATCACATCATTTTTGGGTCTTGTTAATACTGAAATCTGCACATTATTAACAAATAATAGTAACACATTTGAAAGTTGGAGAATTATGTTCTGGATTGTGTGTATTTATTGTTTGTTTTGTTGCATTGTTTATGGTTTATTTGCAAATGCGGAAGTACAACCATGGAATTCTGTTGAAGATCAAAATGAAGAAGCACAAAGTTCATTACAGCCAAATTGAAAAGCTTTTTAATGATTTTTTTATGTTTAATAGATTTTATTTATAAACTTATTATCATTACTGATAAAAATTAGTTAGTATATTCTATATTAGCTGATTAGCTATAATTATTATAATTTATTACGTACGAATTATTAGTTATAATTTTTACGCAGAAAATACATAATTCCAAATTTATTATTTTCAATAACAAAAACACTAGAAGTTTTTTTGGAAACTTTATTAACTTTCTGTAAAAATTATTAATAATAGTTATTAATAAAATGTAGAATAAAGATTGTTATTTAAGTATATTCAATATTTTTAATTTAGTTATTACTTTTTTTACTAAAATAAATTCTAATAGAAAAGATTATTTATTTCAAATCGAGCAAATACATGTTGTCCAATATCTTCATTTAGATTTCATTCTTCATTATTTTTCAAAGATTGGGTGGAATTTTCCTCATCACAATTCCCATCTAAATCATTCCAGGGTTGAACCTCGGCATTAGCAAATAATGTGTAAACTATAGCTGAAACCAAACAAAATCCACCAACAAACCAAAAAAGATGTTGCCAGCCTTCAATGTTGTTTTTGTCACTTAAAAATAGACCGCTTACTAAAGTATTAAACCATACACCAACTGAGAAGCAAGCTGTTGCAGCGCCAATAAGTGTACCAGAAAAATTTGGAGCGATATCTATTACGTTGGTAAAATGGCCTGCTATAAAAAATGCTGTTGACCAAAGAATAACAACAAAAAGAACCATAACCACTGTAGCATTTGTGCCCCAAAATGACAACAGAACCATACTAACTGCAACAATTAGTAAACAAGAGCATTCCATTATTTTCCTTACGGTTGTTCTTGTAAAACGTCCAGAAATCATTAGTTTGTCTGCCAAATGACACACAATGAAAGTACTTATAGTATAGCCTAAGAAAATTTTATTAAAAATCCACAAAAAGTTTACTTTGTACCTTGTAGTATACCTAAAAACGGCAACGATGAATAAAATCCATTTTCTTTTATATTCAATTTTAATATGTCATTCATGTATATGGATAATTGAAATTTTGTAATTCCATTTAAGCAACCACAACAAATTCTACTAAATGCAATAACCCAAAACGGTCTACTAGTGAGTATATATTTTATAGGCAATTTTTTAACCAACATTCCTTTCGTATTATTAGTTTCTTTAAGCATTTTACGTTTAATAAACTGTTTTTCTTCTTGGGAAATACGTGGATGATCATCAGGAATTTCATGAACAAACAAAATTATAAGTAACGACCAAATTAAGCCAAGAATACCGGTTCCATAAAAAATAAGTCGCCAATCGAAATGGTATAATAGTAACCCAAATATTTGCATGCCTAAACCAATTCCAATACTGAAAGTTGATGTTGCAGCAATTGATCTAGTTCGTTCTGATGGTGCAAACCAATTGACAATTAAAACAGTATTTGATAGTAACGAGGGACCAATAAATAGTCCAACAAGTAAGCGTACAGCATATGCCACTTTAAATCCAAATTGACAAGCCAATGGTTGAAAAATTGTTAAAATACTTGACATAATTAAAGAAATAAGACGAACTCTTTTCGCTCCATATAATTCACAAATTCTTCCACCAATTGTTTCTGAACACAATAACCCGATGTATATGGCACCCAAAACACTATTTTTTTGAAAAACTGTCCAATCATATTTTGGACCAAGACCATTTGTGTAAGTTGCTGTTGTTGCATTTGAATTAATAATAACTACAATTGCAGTGTCCAAAGTTGTAAAAAAAGTCGAATCTATTATAAATCCAAATATTATGATAGTTTGAAGAATTTTTCGACATGTAAAGTATTCTAAAAATTCAAAATAAAATTGTGAACGAAGAATATTTAAACATTCTTACCTGACATATTAAGTTATAGGTAAAGTATTATGTAACAGTTTTGACTATAAAAACATTTTGTTGTGTATTTAAAATACAGGTAAATAATTGATGATAAGAAAACAATTTAATGATATTATTGAAAAAAACACATTCAAATAGTTATAATGATAAAATAAATTATAGCTATTTGGCACGTAATAAGCTATGTTTACCCTGAAGGAGCTATGTATGTTTATGGAACCATTTATGGTGTCCTCGTATTTGGTACTATCGGAAATCGTACGGGAACCTTTTTCAGGAAAAAATGTTCGGATGTCGTACGCTTACGGATTATAGCTAGAGAAAGGATTATAAAAATACGGGATTCGTACTATATTTTTACCTCCTCTTTTATTTGCCGTTTTATAGGAATACTTGTCTTCTTTGATATTAATTATTAAGTATATTTTAAATTTAAAATTACAAGATTTTCGATTTGAGTAAAGAGATTTTATACTAGTGAGAATATTACATGTTTAAATTATATGCGGAAAAACTAGTATATACTCGTATGTACAATAAACTGAAAATTCATTTTTAATTGATAATTTATAAATTTGTCGCAAAGAGATGATCACATTGAGATAAGTGTTAAAAATAACAACTGATTTAATTTTGTAAAGTGTAGGCCCTTTTATACTAATTGTAATTAGGTATACAGAAATATAAAATTTTAAACCAATTAGAATCCTTTAAGATAGTTAGAATCCTCTTTGAATGTAATAATTACTAGTTGAAGGAAAGCTTATAGAATATAATATATTATATAAAGTATATATATATTTCTACAACTTACTATAAATAGATAAGCCTACATTAGAATTCTTAGAAAATGGCAATTAAAAGTGGAGGTAAAAATATAGTACGAATCCCGTATTTTTATAATCCTTTCACTAGCTATAATCCGTAAGCGTACGACATCCGAAAAATTTTACCTGAAAAATTTTCCCGTACCATTTCCGATAGTACCTACCAAATAAGAGTGAACCGTATGTTTATCCAACATTGGCGGACTTTTTTCTGAATTGTTTTTCTTTTTC